>WURS02465903.1:0-13317 GCA_011762765.2 Rhinocypha anisoptera | reverse complement strand
CGGTTTCAGGCGTAACTTTGTGGAAGTCCAACATACTAGGAGTAATTGAATTAACTTCGCAGTTTCCACATAATAATCACCAGATGATGTAGCCTTGCTACGAAACCATGGTCGTGGTTAATAAATTATTTCGCGGAAACTGCGAAGTTAATTCAATTACTCCTACCGGTCGTTTCCATAAAATTTGTGGCCTTAACAAAGTTGTGTTATATTTCTTCAAAAGTGTAGTATACTACGACCTCATTCCGTGGAATGACTACCTTTCCAAAAAGGGGAAGCTAGCTATCGCTTCTTTATATTTTTTTAAATTAAGTAATTCTTCCTCGTAGCTTTGGGCAAGGCATGCTGGTAGGCTAGACTACGACAGCAGTCTAAATCCTAATATATATTCGATTTTCAACGGGGTTCATTTCGCGTCGACTCAACTCATTCTCCAAAAGCAAGTGCAACCTTTTCCTCATCTTTTGTTTTAAACGTAAATATTCTTTATTTAATATTTGATTAGTATGAGCTCGTAGTTCAAAATGTATATTTTATGTGTAGATGTTGGTGTAGATGTAGGCTTGGCTCTGGCCGTAGTTTGTTGAGTGCGACCCAAAATTTAACCGTGGCTTCAGTTTAGAGATAGAATGAGTGCGGTCAATAATCTCAATTTTCCGCCGACGCCGGCGGGGGCGTCGCACGCAGGTGCCCGTCGGCCCCTCCCTCTTCAATCTGCCCCCTCCCTCCTTGTGCCCCCAGGGCTGGTGACGTTCCGCGACGGCACCCACGGCTTCCCGCGCAACGAGGGCTTCTTCCAGGACTGCAGATTCGTCCGCAAGAGGCGCTGCCCGGACGTGGTCCAGAAAGCCCAGAAGGTCGCGTTGATGGCTAGGGCGCAGTGCGAGGAATAAAAGTCCTCCAGTTAGAGGAGGAGGAGAGATCACGTTGAGTTCCAGGGGGGGAACTTCACCACATCCACTCTGGAGGATCCTTCTCCGTGCGTGGGGAATAAATTCATCGAGGTCCCATCCCCCACGAACTGCTACACTGGTCTTTTTTTACTTTCGAGAGCATCATGCGACGAGTTTCCATTTCACGGAGGAGTTCTGGTTTTTCGTCGGAAGCATTAAGTTTTATAATTTTCCTCACCCAATCTCACCGTAATAATAAAAAGAATGTTTATTTAAAGTGAATCCAAAAAAAATTCCAAAGTGATTTTCATATGTTCATCAACGTTCCCTGTGCAAGATATGTGGAGAGACATTTGTATTCCATTTCAAAGTGCAAGAGTTCTTTTTCCTCAGAATGCGATTTTATACCAAACACTCTTGTGTGTCACGTTACTTGGATTGATATTTTTTGTTTAAATAAAGCTTAATATTCACCTGATAACTAATAGTATTTTCCCATTAAAGATGAGGCGGTACACACAAAACCAAAGTGATTCAGTCACAGCCATTCGCACACCAACCGGTGGACCCTTAAAATACCACCGCCCTCAAATGAAATACGTACTATTCTCCGTGGTTAACAACAAACAATGCATCACGGCATTTGAGGACAAATGATATTAAGCTGAAAAGAGGGAAACACTCGGTTCTTTTGAACGTGTGACTGAATTTTCCTCATCGTGCGAGCAACATATTAAATACCCACCATTTTAGTGTAGTACTGATGAGGAATCCAGCAGTAGAGTCGTGTAACTTTGAATAATCGCAGACTCGCCGCTCCTAGTATTTTCGATTGTCACTTGTTCATTTACGAATTGCCGACGGAGGATCGGGGAGCATGGAATTTAGTGAAATTTCGATCAACCAGCTAGCTGGCTGCGAGCCGTTACCGACTGATTTTCGACATTTTTTACGAAATCATCATGTTTCTATGTATAGTGATAGAGTTACTCATGGTGACAAATGTTCTATAAAGTACCTAATATATATACTCACACACATATATATATATATATGAATATATATATACTTCACATTCATATGTATATATGAATGTGAGTATATAGTGAAAATGAGTATATGCTTTATATAACCTTCGTCACTATATATACTCATATATAGTGACGAATGTTCTATAAAGTACCTAATACCGGGTTCATGTATTCATATATATATATATATATGTATACCGAATGGAGAGACAATGCATCACTTCTAGGAAATGATAGAATTTGAAACCCACTTTAGTCAAAAGTTTCTTTTTTCAAGCATTTAACCATTTTCAATAAAATATAATTTGATATTTATAAAAGTCGTACCTAAGGAGAGATACTGAACGTAAATGCTGATGTATCCGATTATTTTGTTATTATTTACATTTCAAACGTTATATGGATGCATTATCATTGCTAAAAATATTTTAATAGAAAAGTACCGAAGAAAATTCAAGGCTGGTTTGAATTTTTATATAATATGCATGCTAATGGTACACTCGATTTCATTTCCTTTTAAAATAGAATCTTTACAAGTAAATAATTTTGAAGTTTTCTGCATGCGCATACCCCGCGATATATCAGAACGGTGTGCATTAAACTTCTTTCAGTGCCTATATCATAGGAAGACTCAGGAAAGCTGTTTTCATCTATTCATATAAAAAATAGGTTTATAAATGACCTTTCTTCTGTTATCTGTTCAAAAAAGTGAATGGGAAAAGTAACAATTGTAACCATGTGTTAAAAAGATTATTAAAAGACTGAATAGTGAAGGATACTGATTCCCTTTAGAGTATTCATTTATTTGAAGGCCACCATTTGAACCAGAAATAAAATTATGCTTTTCCGTATGTTTACTCAAAATTGTGCCATTTTTTGAGAGAAAGGAGTAATTTGTTTAAAACTGGTAAATTAGGCAAGTTTTTAAAATTATCGCTCACCTATATGGAAAAACAACTGCACTATTTTTTTTACTCCAGACAGTAATGAATATATTGTTATACAAACAAAAATTATCTACATATTTGCAAATATTTTATTCATTATCAAGTAAAAACGAATAGCCCAGATCCAATTCCTGTTACAAAGTATTTTGTTTATGTTTTATCACATGTTGGATTTAAAAATTCCCGAAAATATCAGTAGAATAAAATATTATTCCTTAAGAATTGCTGCGCATGGTAAAACTGCTGTTGGGAACGAAAAAATGTTGTACAAGTGAAGGGATATAAAGAGTGAAAATTACGTTTTCAAGGAAAAGTAATCATCTTTCAGTATTACGGCGAATGGTAGAAATGAATGGTTGTGGTCGTTGCAGTTAATCTGAGAATGTTTTCATAATTCACCAAAAAACGTATATAATTCACGATGGATTAATAATAGATAATTGCATACTTATCTTACTTCATACAGTTTTTACGCCCACCCTAGTTTTAGGAAAAATGCCCTAGAGATATGTATTCAACTGTGTCGCATATCTTTAAGCTATTATGGTTCAATTGGTATATTTTTATTTTCCTAAAGATTCGGGTTCATATCGAAAATACATAAGCGTATAAACCCACCTTTTAACTTTTGAGATTGAGTTTCTTCTCCTCCTCCTCGTCCATTGATTGGATCATCCAAAGTAAAGTCATCATTACTCACTTCAATCTCATTCGACGGTGATTCTATAATTTTATTTTGTTCAAGTGTTGGCGTCGATGGAATCGATTATTAACGCAATGAAATTAATTAAGAAGCGTATTGGAAATGTAATGATTTTCGGTTAAAATAGCCTTCGCTCTTTCATTAATCTGCACACTAAGTTTACAGAGAATAATGTTGTCATCGAGTCATTTTATAATAACTAAATTGTTGGGGTCGTTAAAACCTAAGACCAATCCACCAAAAACGGCAGTCGCAGATAAAAAAGTAGGTTGGTATGGCACGAAAATTGTCCATATTTATATTTATTTATTTCTCATATATGTTTCTGCTTACATACACCGCTCAATTATACACACAGTATAGTTATAATTATTATTTGATCTCCAACTATGACAATATGATGCCAGTTCAAATATGAAGAATGTAATACATAACCTCTTTTAAAATAATAGGTAAGTGTCTAATTAATAGTGAAACCCTTCTTCAAAGGTGATAATCAGTCAGACATCTACAATCCCAGATGCTGAATGGAAAAGGTGGCTAGATGGTTAACCGCCTGAACTACATTCATCTTGGAATAAGTTTTACTTTTTCGTCGATATAGAATATCAGAAGCAGTCAAATAACATTGCTTGATCATTCATAATACTCTCAAGTAGCAGATAACAAAGTGAAATCCGGAATATTAAAGGTAATACGAAGAACCGTATTCTTCAGAGAAACAGAAAAATCGGGGTACTTTCTAAGTTTGATATGAAATACGTTCAAAACGCGATCTGATAACACTGTATTTGAACGGTCGTATTCCGAACCGATATCCTGGCGTATCCCCATGGACTGCGGAAGCACCTTGGGTCACTTTCGGCGAAGACTGGTGTCCTTCATTGCTGACGTTGAATGCCACTTCAAGACTTACTCGCCCAGGTGCCTGCAGGTAGTATTATAATGAATACAGACAATGGGAAAATGTTCCGTGTTGTAGAAGGCGGGAAAAAAACTCTCCAGTTCCAGAAGAACACCTGAAGTGTTTCCCATCCGCTTTCATTGATCGCCGAAATTACGACACGGAGGATATTAAAAATTAAGTTTGGGTTTCGGGAAACTGTTCACCAATATCAGTGACTGCAGGGAACTACTTCTGCCGACCCCTTTCATCATGGCGGCGACAATAATGCACCTCGGAGTTACGATGAACATTCGATTCATTCCCAGGCCAAACTTCGGAAGACCTTGCGGAAGCATGACCTTTAATTATACTTATATCTCCGATAAGCCTCCAAGGTGATATTGCGCCGTGGAAGTTCTGCGAAGAGATGCTATCTGCTATCCGAGTTAAGTATCCCACATCCCCACTATAGGTATCCTATAATTTTACATTGTTCCTCCTCTTCCCCCGTTCCTGCATATTAATTTATTCGGGAGGCTATTCATTTCCTCTCGCGGTGTTTTCTCATTTTCCTCCCTTCGTAAGTTATAGTCCCGACGAAAATTCACACGTGACATTTAGAAAGTTTCTACGCACTGCTCATTAAAATCCCTTCCCATGCCAAAATAAAGATGTGAAACTGAAATAAATTTCGAAAACAATTAGAATTTACTGATTTTTTTTGCTTTATCTTCTAAGTCGACTCGAGTCACTAAAATATCTCAACCCGCTGCGGGTTTTAATGTATTTTTTTTAATTTCTCCAAAGCATATTTATGTATATATTTTCATTTGAAACATGTCGTCATGCCATTCTTTGTTAAGACATCCTATTTCAAGTCACTTTAATTCTTGCATCTCTAATATTGATTATCGTCAGTATCTTCTTTAGAGTGACGTCAGTGTCAACCCCCCCCCTCCACCTCCCCCCCCTTTTACTTCCACTCACGTCCAGGACAAACCCTCATCATTTTCACCATTAAGATCCTTCACGTCCATACGTCCATACGTAGTACTTGATCGCTTCGAGACTTTCTTTCCTCATCTCCGCAAAGGGCTCGGGACGCGTCATCGTATTATTCGCCGAGCGTTCGCCACCCATTCCCTCGAAGATCCAGCAAACGGTTCGTCCAGAAAATGATCGATTTATTTTTTATTGCTGATTCTCGTCAGGACACGGCAGAAATTGCATGGGAATTTTTAGTTTGAATTTAATGGCGTAAACATTGATTCATAAATAAAACTAAAATAATAAAGGGTAACAATTTTTATCAAAACTTAAAAAATAATTGGAAAATTAGTGGCAACACAAATTATTTAACAAAGGCACAAGGAGAACAAAACAGGAGGATCAATTCCTGGGATTTTAGTTGTCCCGGGGGTCTTTTTAGAAAGTATCCGAAGAAGAAGAGATTCGGGAAAAGTCGGTCTCTCCAAAAACGGTAGGGATTCTTGAAGCGGGCAACGCCGGAAGATAGAAATACGGAATCTTGGAAATTGCAGAAATTGCGCGGTGGTGGACCGGGAGGGAATCGGGTCGAGGGGAAAGGGGGCGTCGGTGCGGAGTCGTACACGTCGATGGGAGCGGTGGGAAATTACAAGGGAAGAAACATGTAAGGGCGGATTGATTAGCGAATCGAATCCTCGAGAAAGAGTGTGCGGAAACGATCAACGCCACAGAAAGATGTTGACTGGACGCATTTCGAGTAAAACCGAATTGGCTTAGCACGCGTTCGGACAATTATTTATCGCAGTATTCCGAATCTGGGATGACGCAACCGAAACGAAACCGCGGGTGAGGAGGATCGAATTCCCGGATGAAACGAATCGAACGCGGTCGAGCGCGTGTCTATATTAGGGAACTTGTCACGGGCGATATATCATGTGGCATCCAACTAAACGGCGATAATTATCACGTGACATTGGAAAATCTATTACGGGCCTCTTTTGTTTTCGTACGAAATCTAAAGCTCGTGGCAACGGGAGCGTTATCGTTTGTTATCCGGTTTGATGCTATTATGGTTGTTTTTGGCTGACGATATCTTCTAAGTTATCGTTCTGGTCGTCAACAGTCACATTAACAATTATTTACTCGGCTTTCACTGGGCGTTTTATTCTTCTTCGAGAATCTTTCCCCTTCCCTATATGTCGGTGGCCTCGGTGAAATTCGCTGGCGGATCCTCTCGCGAAATGAACGGCATTCTCCTCGCGCGAAGATCGATCGATTGCCCTCCCGCCCCCTTCGGAGGGATCGGAAGGGTGTCTCGAGTTTATGCGATCGGGCATTCGATCCATCCGGCTCCATTTATCTCATCCTTGCGGGCCCATTTGGTCCCACTGACGCTGAAAGTTCCCCCTCGAGAGGATGTGCACCACGCGGAAGAAGTGCGGAACGGATCGCCGTCTGGGTGCTTTTTCTACGATAAATCGTGGCAAACTTGAATTTTTTAAAATCACGACGATGATTTTTTCTCGATCCCGAGGTCCCTCGATCGAGACGATAGCCGCGCGTTCACTCCTCGTGGATTGGATTTCTTCGGACGGTGCCGCCCATCAAATCCCTCGCCCGCTTCCTCCTCCTTCCCGCCCACTCTTTGTCCCCCTGGTCTTAAATCCCTTTCGAATTTCACTCCCCCTTTAACCCGCCCCATCTTCTTCCCATCTGCGCGCGCCTTCCCCCCGACCGACAAAGCAAAGTTGGTGCTCCCGAGAGAGAAAGAAAAACAGCCGAGGCAAGCCGCTGCTATTGTATTTACGGCCAATGTTCATGTCTCTCCCTCCCTCTTCCTTCCATGCCGTGAGTCGCCCTTCTTTCTCCGGGCTTCTTTTTAAATCTCCTCTTCATTATCTCGACATCTCTTTCTCACTCCTCCCCTCCTTTCTCTCTCTATATCGAAACCGTCAGATGTCGACTCTGCGGTAATAATTCTATAATTATCGAATCTGACCACGGTCTTCAATCGTCTCTCTCATTTGTACGCTCTTCGTAAGTGGTGTGTTTTTGTGCCACGAGTGTCACATATCACTTTGTTCTGAGTCATGGATGTAATGGTGTTCGCGGTGCATGTCGGATTACGTGATGATGAAGGCGGTGATCCTTCGCTTAAGGTGCGTTTTTCATGTGAAACATATGTTTAGAGGCTTTTATAAGCCTAAAATTCCTCGTACCCTTCAATTTCCATCATTGTATACCCTTCCTCTCTGTCTGAAAATCCTGATAGCTAAAACAGACCTGAAATAACACAAAAATCCTTAGATTAGATAGACCAAATAATAGCTAACATTAATCCCTCTCCAAATGTGCATCTTTCCCACCACCTATCATTCTATCCCCTCTCGTTCTCATCCTCTTCCTACCCCTACACCGCTCACGTAACATTCCACTCTCCATTACAACCTTAAGCATCCCATTGTCTGAGTACCACTTCCATCCACTTTTTTGGATTTCACGCAGTAAACGCCTCTCCTCCTCTACCATTATCAGAACTTCTTCTTTCGTTTTCCTTTCTGTCGACCTCACTCTCTCCATCCGTCGCCAAACACATCTCAGAAGTCTCCAATCAAAGTTCGTCATCCTTCCTCAAGGACCAGGTTTCGAATCCATATAATGCTACGCTCCATACGAGAATTTTCATTAATCTTTCCTTCAATTCTTCATTTGGGACCCTCTACTAAACTCCTTGCTTTTCGTTAAGGCCTCTTTTGCCGATGCAATTCTTCGTCTAATACGTTTTCTGTCCACCACGTCCATTTTCCTCTATGAATCTTCCCAACTTTTCCACCCGTTCTAATATTCCCTTCTATAGCATGGTATTTAGCCTAGCCTTCTTACTTCTCGATTTCGATACTTATTACTTTCGTTTTCTTATGATTAATTATTATTTTCACTCAGGTTACGTAATTTGAAAAACTTAAGATTTTAATTATATCTATGTTATCTAAGAGGAATCCGACGTCGACGGAGATAACAGCGAGAGAGTGTCCGCGGCAGGAGAGGCGACATAACAGGACCCGTCATAGTTTGACGGAAGTGTTTGGCAACTTAAGATCTATGAACCATGTGTTGTAGGTGTATTTTGGAATTTATGAGATAAATTGTCATAAGATCCTCTTCCTAAAGACTTTGGGTATTATGGGTATATAAGTAATCTGACGAACTCAAATCTTAGTTTACATTTTGGTGTGTTCAAGGGTGCTTACTGATTTGAAGCCTACCGACTTACAGGTAACTTTACGAACATTTTATGCTCAATGTAACCTAGCTTATGTTAAAAGCAGTAGTAGTATTTTTGTTTATAGGGTGCTTCGACGGCTATGGTCATTTCGCACCTTTTATAATCATTGAAAAAACCCATCTGGACAAACACAACACTCGTGCCCTAGGCGGGACTCGAACCTGCGACCTTTGGCCTTTGACTTTCGGCTAGTCGCGGCCCTGTGACGTTCGACTGCACATGGTTGCCGCCTTCCATTAATAGGTGCAATCAACTGGCGGTGGGTTTTCAGTGGGTGTGGGTCGGGGGTTCCTTCGACCTCGGCCGAGTCCCACACACACCCCAGGGTCACCTTCGCTGGCTGTGCGTCACCGCATTTTCCCCCACCAGTTCCCAAAAAAAAATATTTCCCAACGTATAGCAGTCTACTCTCTCCTGATTACTAATCTAACATTTTTAATATTATGGATCGACTGATTTCAATCCGGATTAACCTGTTTTCATTACGTTCAATAACCCCAATAAAAAATTGAGATGCCCAGGTTATAGTTTTAATGTCATGCATAATTATATCATTATTATCATTAAATCTGAAAATTGGTTTATTACAGCTCTCCAGGCTATCTTGTCGTCTGAAAACCTCGTCACACCTTCATAGTTCCTAACCATGACAGCTTATTATATTATATCTTCCTCACACGTATGCCATCCTTGGCCTGCCTACCTTTAGAGTTCTTCCCTTCTACGCTCTCTTCCAATACGGTTTTCACTAAGTCTGCAGAATATGTCCTGTTCTGTTCCCTATTAATGTAGTACACTATTTCGATGGCTCTTAGGAGCAATGCTTCATTTGTCATCCGCAGGAATGAATAAATCTTATTGAAATATGGCGAGGATGGATCGTGATATGATAAAATTAAAACACTTTCCTGCTGATTGAAACACATAGTTAACGGCATAGGTTAACGTGTGACGTTAACCTGGTGTTGACGTATCACGTTGAAACCTAGTTCGGAAATTATGTGTGTTCAACCCATTAGAAATGTGTTTTTATACTATCGCATCAAACCTTATGAAGTAAATGGGACGGGGCTAAGATACCTCTATTGATATTCGTCCCGCGCTTGCGGTCCGAAGAATGGCTCTTCCCCGAGATGTGTCCTTTCGTCGGCCAGTCTCGTCGTCATACATTCGCAATATCTAACTCCAACATTCTTCATTGTCCGTTTCTCATACTCTGTCTTTTAAGGTCTATTTCTAAGGTTAGGGTCTCCTAGAGTCACTTCCAGTACAGTTTTCACAAAATGTCATTTCATAATTGTGTCCTTTAATAATATCTATAATCACAAGCGCGACACTCGGGGAAGACAGCCCTCGAATGCTCGCCAATAATTAATTACCTCCGTGGCATTGACATCGACATGCGATTACTCAAATTAAAGGGGAATTTATTACAGCGATCATGTTTACGTGACTGGATAAACTTACAGTGGAATATTTATTTAATAAATTTTACTTTTTTCGCTGTCAAATCGGTTTGCGGAGTGTTTTCCCTGATTCCACATATATTATTGATACGAGGAAAAAAATCTAACGGAAAATATTTAAACTTAAGAAATATACTGATGACAAGCGAGAAGGTTTGTGTAGTATAAGAAGAAAAGGTAAAATAGTAGGTGTAAAGGTAGGTGGAAGGATTGTAGGTCCTGAGGTAGGGAGTGGCTCAATAAGAGATAAATTTAAAAAATGATAATAAGAAGGATACTCATGGGTTATTAAAGGGGAATAGGGTCCTCCCCCCCCCCCTACCTTTTAATTTGTAAGGGCATTCATGTTTAACGCTCAGGTATCTATCCCGCATTGATGGGTTTAAAGGCATTCCAATAAAAACGTATAGACAATGCCTTAACATTCTATTGTGCTGATTTCCACGACACGTTCGTGTATATATAACATTTAAAATATGATGACCTTCTATTTCTAATGAAGTATAACATAAATGGGACGGATCTTACACAAGTATCTCTGAACGGAAGGTTTGGTGTGTGCTCACCATCTTCAGAGCAGATTACCGAGCCACTTTCTTTCAAGGATAATTTCTGCGAGCTTAGCTATCATGAATATAAAGTTCCAAGATTTTCCGTCTTGTGACACAAGCTAAGAAACCCTGGAGTTTCGGGTCAAAACCTCAGTAAATTCGATTGATTCATTAATTCCGACCAAACACACACATTCTATGAGTAGATGCTAATTTCATTTAACCGAACGGCAACTATTATACGTTCGTATAATATATCCATGTAATTTATTGGTTATCATTAAACATGAATTGCAGTAAATGAGCCTAATGTGATGACGACGGGTACTGACAGATCTTTTCAGTCACCATTATGCTCTTAAGGCGTTTATTAACCAGGGTTCAAAGCGGATCGCCAGGATTTCGCTAGTGACACTATAGGAGTTTTATATAAGAAATAATCACGAATACCAGTGGCAAATAAATAAAATTGAACAGTGAAAGAAAATGATAAGGGCTCTCCGAAATGCATTTGAGTTCTAGTGGAGACTCGTTCACATGGTGGCAGTAAATCGCTTGGTGGTGACACTTCGTGGTATTTAATGTCAACGATGATATATAATATTATTAAATTCGATGGTTTCAGGTTTAACTTTGTGAAAATTCATGGTGCCAAAGAAAAAAAAACTGTAGATTTCACAGGATTTTATTATAACACGACCGTTTTCCTCGAATAGTCGACATAATCAGGTGATGCATAATAGTAGTAGTCATGGCATACTATTTTTTAAGCAGGATTTCCCTACGGAATGAAATTTATAATCTGGCTCCCGCAATGGGAGAAAGGTCGAGGAACGTCGATTTAAGGTGATGGGGGTTAATTACGTCGGATCCTATTCGTTAACCCCACCGCCGAGAACGTCAGGCAAGTATCTTCACGTTCGCGTGGTAAGCATTCATTGTTATCGCCGCCGATGTAGAAGAAGAGGAATGGGGTCATCAGTGAAAATTGAATGTTCTAAGATTCAAACGCTTTACCCAATCTCACATTCCCTCGACGAAACGCAGGGGGTGATTTGAACATTGGTCACAGATTTCTGGCGTCACGAATGTCAAGGTTGCAACTCCGTATTTTTCGAGCGAAGCCGTTTCGGATGGTGCAGGTGAAATGCCTTAAGTGAGCATCTCCCCCCATCCCCCTGCGCCCACGCGCGGTGCCGATCACGGCAGGACTCGCCGCGTGATTTCTTCCTCCCTCGTTCCGCGAAGACCACCATCGTCATTCCCGGAGAGGATGCTCCCATGGCAACAGCTAGATGGTCACCTCCTCGGGGTGCCTGCCCTCCTCCCACCCACCTCCCCCTTCGGGGGAGGCTATTCGCGTCGCTCCCCCCCCCCCCTCTCCCCTCTCCCCCATCCCACTCAAATCGCGCCTCGCAAACTCTTCTCCTCACCGCCCGACTGCATGCGCCCTCCCACGTTCGTTATCCGATGCATAATTGTTGTGTATAATTAACATATTTTTAGTTATCACTAATGATGTGTAAAACGTGCTATGGAATTGTTAGTAATGGTCCGTGCGAATCTCAACTGCTTAAGAACAGCATTTAGTTAGTATTCTCTTTAATTTCGGTTTAAAATGTATTTCATTATTTTTACCGTATATGTTGATGTACAGTTAACATATTTCAGTTAAAGCTAATAATGAAATATTGTATAACACGTGTAATAGAATTTTTATTTGACGTACCGTGCGAATCTCGATCACGTGAAAATAACATTTTTGTTGTTAGTATTCTTTTCAATTTCCGTTTAAAGCGTACTTAATTATTGTTATCGTATATGTCGATGTGCCCGCCATTTTCACGTAATCTATGGCACCGACCTATGGTAGCGTGTGTACAAACTTCATGCAATTAGTTGCGCCAAGAATGGTGCTACAACATCCAGGAAATTTCTTTTACCATTTCTGGCCCAAGAAATGGCGTCGTGTGTAACGGGATTTAAAAAATATTCGGGGCGCCATGCCAGGGTACGCCTACGTACATCGTCCACTTGCCGGGGAGGGGAATCTCTCGCGATCCGTTTCGTGGGCGGACGACGACGTCGTGGAATGCCGCCGTGAGACTGATCGTTTTTTAGTCTCTTCGTTAACATTTCCACGAGATCCCTTCGTTATAAACTGTTCTTCAATTGGAGACAGAAGTAAAAGCGTCTCAACTAAGTTTCTGTGAATATATATCATTCCGGTGAAGTTTGGACGAGAAATTCAAGGTGATCAAAGTCGATTTTTTCCCTTGGCAATGCAGCGCCGACTGCATGGGGCTTCTCCCCGTGAAATAATAAGCACACTATGTCATTCCACAAGAAATTTATGTGGAATAAGCAGATACGTTCTCATTTCATAATGAATTCATTCCAGAATGCTACTTCTGAAACAATGGAGGCAATTATACCTAGGTCGCATGACTTTCCTCATTGTATCGTTTCATTCGATGTAAGGTGGACATTAGGATGGCAAATATAAGTTATTTGAAAAGTATTGCTGCCTTGAAGGAAATTATCAACATATTGTGCATTACATGAAA
>WURS02465892.1:0-13317 GCA_011762765.2 Rhinocypha anisoptera | reverse complement strand
TTAGAAGGAAGACCTACCAAGGAGCAAGAGAGTTAGCACTAGATAGGAAAGGATGGAGGGCTGCAGTCAACCAATCTTCGGATTGAAATACTGATGATGATGAGTGAGAAAAACTAGATGTTACTTATTTATTTGTGAATATGGTTGACATTTTGCTGTAGTACCTAAGTAATTTAATGCCAGGAGCACCGAATTTCTGGCTTGTAAGATGCACCCTAGTTTTGGCCAAGTATTCTGGAAAAAAATAAATCCTTATATCACCACATACAACACAGTGATATTCCATATATGTATTTCTTTGGAGAAAAATGGGTGCCTTATTAACCTGAATATATGCTACTTGAAATATTTATTAAATCTAAAAATTTAATTACAGCTGAAGATATATTTGACTCAGATTCAGATGTTGATTTCATTTTTCTTAGACAATGTGCAATTAGGAAGTGAGGATTCTTTATGCCAAAAAAAAGTATACACTTGTTAAATGTATATACATGTTCATATATACTTTTCAACTTCATGTTCAATTTGTTAATCTGTCCATTCTCTTTCTCCGACAGGTCTTTGGGAAGCTAATTCTTGGTGATGCTGCTGAGCAACAGGTTGGTGGGCGAATAGGAAAAGTCGGCTTTGAGGAAGCATCGAAGGAAGATAGAAGGGGGGATGTGGAGAGGGGAGGAGTTCTGAGGAAGGGTAAATCCCCTGGTGCCTCTGGTGCTAGTGTTGTGGAGGATGACAGCAATGATCTGAAAGAGCACATGGTTGGCATTCTCTTCAGCCGCAGCAAACTCACCCATCTTCAGAGACAGGTGAGCTTACTTACTGCAAAATCATGTGAATAGATTGTTTGCTTTTATAATGGTATTTAAAGTTTGTTGTCACTCACACTTGAAGGCTTGATATTTTTCCTGTAAGTTATTTGAGTCTTAGATTTCAAATGTTGCATGGCCAGGTGAAAATTCAGAAACGTCTAATGAAAATAGCCTCTAGTGTTAACTGCCTTCAAACGTTAACTAAGTTGCTCTTCATAAAGCTGAAGTAAAACAAATCATTGGCTGTAGTGATCTTACCAGAAATCTTTGGTTCTCTAGTCTCTAAAAAACTAGTTTTTTTCCACTTTCAAACACAACCATTCACAGAAAAATTGGTATTATGGCCATTGATATTGTAAGGCAACAAAGGAAATATGTATGTTGTTTCACAATTTTGCTTGGCAAATGGAATGATGCAACCTTGCTAGCCAACTTATTGAATCCTGCCATAGAGTAAGGTACTCTAGTCTACTTACTCTGTATTCTTACTTACACATACGAAATTTTCTGGCAAATAAGGTGTCAATAAAGTAAAAATTCTAATTTGGTGCCATTGTATTTATTAAATGAAGTATCATATGCAATGGCTCCTGTTTCTATCTTAACCATCATCTGTTCTGTGACATATTCACCTAATTTTGCTGGTCCATTTGGTGTAGAAAGGCAAAGAAAAAATTGTCTGCAAAAAGAGAGGGTTGCTAATGTTAAAAAGGGCTATGATGACTTTGGTCATATTGCTGTCACTTTGGCTAATTGGTGTCTTGATCAGCAAACCTTTATGAGGAAATTAATTGAGTTCCCTCCATTAATCATGCTTAGTCCTCATATGCAAATAACTTCATATGTGGTACTCATTTGATTGATTAATTGAATTAAATACATTTCCATTCTTTAGGTTTGTGCACATATAGTTCAGGCCATCAGAAAGGAAGCAGTGAGAGTGAGAGATGAGTGGGAGGCCCTCCTGTGCTCTGGCCCACAAACACCTCAGGGAGGAACTTCTCAAGGAGCATGGCCTAATGTCACCTCCAATGGTAATAAATTAATGGCAACATTAGTGTCGTAAAATACTGTGCCATTTTGTTATGAAATTGTTGATTATAGTGAATATTCCACTAAATTTCCCTCATTAATGTGTAAATATTTAATGCAGTTCTCCACTGTCATTAAATGCAGGGTTATTTTTATTACTGGTGCCACATTCATAACAATGAGAGCTATCAAAGACAAATATAGCATGTATTATTAAATTATGAAATTAGAATGGAATCAGTATGTCCAGGTGAATTGAAATTTAATGCTTTTGAGGTTTATCACAATACACAATTTGTGATAATATATATGAATATTGTTAACTCCTCATTTGACACTATATATACCACATAACTTGTCATTTTTGAGTTTAATTTATATTAATAGCCATAGACATCTCTAATGATTTTGTTCTATTATGGATCCCCCTTGATGGTCACAATTAATCTCAGTTGCAAGAGTCTGATGTCTGAAATAAGCATTCACTGGAGCCTTGGAAATAAATATGCCATGTGACCTAAAATGCCAAAAACTACCCTCAGTATGATTACCTCTTCTTTGTATTCTATGCTTGTTATGTAAGACTTCTTCATTTATAGTTTTCTCCCTAACCTTCATATTAATTTATATTTCCTTCAATAATAATATCTTCACATAATATATATAGTTTAACGATGGTATCTAACACGAATACAATTTAATTTTTACTTCACTTTCAGCTCAACAACTTAGTGATGCAGCAAGAGGTGGGAGTAATTCTCCCCCTACTGACACCTATTGTTTTGAGATGCTGTCAATGGTCTTGGCATTATCGGGTAGTAGTGTGGGACGAGCATATCTGTCACATCAGTATGGCTTACTTTCTGATTTACTAAGTCTGCTGCACACTGGTTCTGCAAGAGTACAAAGACAGGTATGATGGGATATTCTACTGTATATTCGTTGAAAATTGGATGTTTTACCTTTATTCGTCATTTTTACAGATATTCACTTATGTCACTCAATTTATTGCCATATAATTGATTGTAGTAGATAAAGTAAGTGCAATCAATACTATAAATACTTCTGTAAATGAAATTCACTCTGTCCAGGATAGTTGATTTTTTTAAAGAGGTTTTGCAGCTCAAGCTCTATGCAAGTTAAGTTAGCATAATAATAATTATTTATTTTTCAGCTGTTCTACAATGTAGATACAGGATTATAAAAAATATATTGGAAAATATTTTGACAAAGAGTAGTAGTAGTTTCAAAGAGTAGTAGTATGAAGTTAACAAAAAAAAAATAATGAAAAACAATACAATGGTGTTACAAACTACAATGTATTTTTAGAAGATTAACAAAAACATATAAATAGATGCATTCAATAGATTTTCATTAATTGTATAATAAGGTTTGACTTTTCAAAAATATGTTTCGCCCTTTTTTAAAGGACTCATTGGTTTCAAGTGTTTTAAGATTTACAGGAAATTTCTTATGTAGCCTAAGACCCATTTCTTGTGGCCCCAGCTTTGATCTGTTAGTCCATATGGAATTTAATGTAGGCGTCTCGTATTTATAGTTTTGTGTCTATGAAGATCATAAGTTACGGTGAACTGATTGATATTGATTTGTCATACAAAAGTTAAAGTTGATGATATATAAACACATGATAATGGAAGGATGTGTAGTTCCTTAAAAATGGGCACCATGAGGCTTTCATGTCATGATTCGGAATGCACATTTTGCAATTTGAAAATCATTTAAGTGTGCAGTGTGATGAGCCCCAAAGAATTTTGTTATACAACGTCATTGCCAGGCATACTATATCATTATCATGAGAAGTTTACCTTTTGGAATTTTGCATGTTTTTTTGTGAAATTATATTTTCGACCTACAGTTTTATTGTTGTATTCATGTTGTTACTGATTGAAGTTACTTTTGTTTCATTACTAGAAACTACTTTTAATGGAAACACATCTTTGACACCCTATTTCACACACCTGATTCGAATTAAATATACTTGTTGTTAGCAATTGTTAAAGTAAATTAGTCATTAATTTAGTAACCTTTTATGCTCCATGTTTTGTATTTATCATTAATAATAAATACTGAGTTAGTAGCAATAAGTGTATGTATTTTATTAGTAGGAAAAATTACCATTTTATATAAGTGAAACATATAATTTTAAATAACAAAAACTGTATCATGAAACTAAATTGAACATATTGGTTAACCTAATTAGGAAATCTCTCACATGGGAAATTCTGAGATTTCCCAAGTTTATTCATAAGATTTGGTCAAATATTAAAAGGTATAAAAAAACAAACTTCATGTTTCATGTTATTAAAATAATGAGACTGGTATTCTAATAACAGACTAACAGACTAAGGGGAGATATATTCAGAAAAAATAGCATTAAAAATATGCTTTAGCCAAATTCATTTTTTTTACATTCTGAGTTACTATTTGTTAAAGGTTACATCCTTACTGAGGCGAATGCTTCCTGAAGTATCACCTGCAGCATTGGCATCTATTTTGGCCATTGAGCGCTTGCCACCAGCAGATTTTGGTGTAGTTCCTCAACACCAGCCTTTGGTGGCCACCAAAAGGAGTAGTGGATCTTTCCACAATTCTACTGAATCTGCTGAGACTCAATTTGATATGAATAGGTAAAATTTAATATATGAATATCTTCTAATGTAATGAAAATGGTTGACAGTATTCTTTCCTTTAGATTTTGGATTCATTTTTTTCAATTGACCTAAGGTCATGTTTAGAATAATTTCCCACAAATATAGGTTCCATCATTTTTATATGCATATACATTTTAGCTTAGTATAATTATAACCGTTTAGGATTTTTCTGTTTCTTATTATCAGTTTTCTGACTTTTGTTTGAATTCATTTATTGTTTTCTGTTCAGATCTATGTTTACCCTATTTGATTCTTTGTCAGCATTATTTCATTTTATCCATTTTAAAATTTGAAATTCATTTTATAGGAACATTACAATGTGTGCTGATAGTAATATATAAATGAAATAGAGAAAATTAATAGTGACATTGTTTCTAACTATACAAAGAAAATGTTTGAGTAAGGATGTGTTATTAAGTTAATGGTCCAAGGACTAGATTATGCGGAGTTGTGCTAATATATATGTATCTTCTTCAATTAAAGGAAGTTCTTGTTGAAACTAAGATTATTTGTGATTTGGTCTGTTTTTTTATGAATTTAGTAATTTAAGTGTGACTAAAAACCTGTTAATGTTACATCATATTCATGTTACTACATAGTACTAGTTTTCCTTATTTTCATCTGTGCCCACTGACACAAAAGTGTTATATGCTTATGCCTATGAGGAATTGAGACTTGCAATTGTGTGATATGTCCAAATGCCAACCTGAAATTAAGAGAGAGAACAGTCCAAATCCAGAGAATAGTATTCCTTACATAATACTAAAATGGCAGAAGTAGCAAGAGTGATTTGAGACTTAGAAATATATATGTCTTCCTAGGTCTCTATGCGAGTCACACATTATATCACTTCTCCCTCTGATGATAGAAGAAGACTATAAAACAAGAATGCATTGTTACCAGCAAAATGTAGGATTAGATGAATTTTCTTGCTATGTTTCCTCACCCCAGTAACAAATTATCATCATAATTTTGAACTCACCATTGGTTATGTCCATTTTTCTTCACAGGGTGGGCATACTTGACGTTTTCCTTAGCTGCATTGCAAAAGCATTGATTGTCCAAGTCAAGGTGAAGGGTAAAGATGCTTCCATTGCCACTGGCTTGGGGGCTGGTGGAACAGGGGGTGCTGGTTCTGCTCCTGGATTGGCACCGACAGGTGGAGGAGGGGGTAAAAGTGTAACCACGGTCACTCTGGCGACTTGCATTCATCCAAGGGGAGATTTGGCTGGTGGAGGAAGGTGGTGGTTACGGGGATGTATGACACGAAAATTAGCTGAAGTCATCATTCAGCTCTTAAAAGACATGGCTCAGGTAATTTTATGATCTTCTTCTCCTTCCATTCAAATATATGGTTATCCATTTTACAGTTATGAATCATCAAAGTCAAAATGTTATTGATGATATCGTATTTTGTGTTAGAGGTAAAAGGTTTTATTAAGGGTCTAATATTAAATAGCATAGTCTGAGTCAAAAGCTATTGGTCCTAGTTCTGCTTAAGGTTTTCCTACGAGTGAATAAAATGAATATAATGTATATATGTATTAAGCTCATTGAAAATGTTATTTGTTTGAAATGAGCTGTGACAATGGTGCAATACTTTTTATTGCCTAGAACACTGAATTTGCACATCAGTAATTTTCCTTTAATTTTTTTCTTGTCTAAAAGTTTAATGGAATGATTCATTTATGCTCCAATTTTACAAAAGATTTCACTGATTTCTCTCCTTAATTATTTCTATTGAATTAATTGAATTCTGTCTTGTTGTATCTTTGTCCTATAATGTCACATGTATACTATAAGTTAAAGGTAGGTTTCAGATCTTATTAACTATTATTTCCATTCAGGAACTTGTAATTGCTGAGTTGTCTATTAATAATTAGCATTAAAAGCTTAAAGCTTGGCATAATTTTGACTTCCAATCATGCAATGTTAAATGCATATTCTTTTTTAACCTCCTTCTTACTTTCATAACATTCTTCCTTTAAAACACACCTTGACCTTCTATTACCTTTTACTTCGACCATATATTATTATATGTTGCATAATTTTCTACAATTCTTTATCAGATATTATATTTTAGCTATTACAGTTGGATGATTATTTATTTCAGGATCTCTCGCAATAGGAAATTCCAATGTTTTAATAATTTCAGACTTCACCCCTAAACTATAGATACATTTCTCTGGAAAACTGAGTCAATGGAATGGTATCCCTTGTGGTCACATGCAAATGGAAGTAATAATTTCTATTAAATTAAAAAGGTTGTAAAGATACAGGCTTTTTAACTATTGTGCTAGCTAGCTCCGGGTGTGGGCTTGCGTAGGGCAGGAGAAGGGTGGTAAATGAAAAAATGGGCGCCAGTACAGCTACAAGGGGGAAGGGAATTGTCCGCCTGCACTCGGAGGGTAGGAATTTCTTCCTGTGATTCTCTCAGCAGCTTTCACCCGTGGTGCGGGAATCCAAGGCCCAAATCATCCTCGAGAATCACAGGGGGGGAAAGGAATAGGTAAGTGGAAACGGACGATGGAAAGGATAGGAAAAAACCAAGGGATTGTCCTGATCCCAGGCTATGACGGGGTCGAAGTCACCCGTGTTGCCTCGGTAACCTCAAAACTCAAAGCCCCCCTTCAACCCCTTCTTCGGGGAGGAAAAGCCCTCAAAGCCAAACAACCAAAAAAACTTTTTTCTCAATGGGATGACACCCCTTAAATATCCCTCCCGATGCCGGCACTGCCAAGAGGGGGGAAAGGGAAATAAAAACAAAAGTAAATGAAAATTCGCACCGCACACCTTCTTGGCGCCAGCATTTAAAAATGGATTGTTACAACTGGCCTTTTTAATACAAGTACATTATAAATGCCCATCATTCTTGAGTTAAATTGTATGTGACATGTTCACTCAATGTTATTTCCTCTAACTCCTTGAGAAATGTTGAATGTTGGTAATAATATAACCATGAAAAAATGAATTGCAAATAATTTAACTTTTAAAATTAGCAAGAAAGTTACAGGGAATTAAATTTATGCATGGATTTTTTTTTGTTTCTCCATTTATTCCTTGTGATGTTTTGAGCTAAAACAATTTTCTATTGTGTCTTTCCAGGGAAAATTGTCTGACGCTTGGGCTCAGGTAACAAAAGGAGCTGTCGCTGAAGGAATTTTGAATCTTACCAGGCTGGGAGAGTCTATTAGAACTTCTCCAAATGATTGCCTTCGTACTCCCACACTTTGGCTAGCTCTTGCGTCGCTTTGCGTCCTGGATCCCGACCATGCACGGCGTCTCTCGTCGGGGCGATGGGGGAGTTCATCAGGGGTCACTCAGGATGCCAGTGGACAACCTGTGGGACCTCATGGAGTCCCTGCTCCACCACCTCGAGTGCGTATTTGACAGTGATGCTGTTGTTAGTACTCCAACAGCTATTTAATTATTGGTGAAATTTTTTGAATATTCACTTTATGACTTTTCAACAAATAATAAAAACGCAACAACTGGGGGGTCATATTTATGGAATGTCAGAAGAAAGAATACAAGACATGCATTCTAATCTTAATTTCATTGTTTTTTCGCAATATTCTTCCTATATATGTACCATATTTGTAGTAATCTAAGATAGTGTTTTTCACCCTTCTGCACTTCCGAAGAAAAGGGGTCTTAGAACAGGAGCATTATTCTAGGCTTAAATTGGATTACATAATCTATATAATTATGTTTACCAGTGTTGGTACATGCATAGTAACATGTTCCAGTTTAAATTACATAAACATCTCAGCTCACAAAATTTTAATATGATTGGTTACACTTCACCAAAATTGGACATATGAAAGTATTAACCATATTGCAGTATAAACAGCAGCAATGTCAGTTAATTGGATTCAGTGCAAGTTTCCACACATCATAATTTTTTACTGATTATTTTTTTCCATTGTGGAGTTTCAAAAAAGGGAGGTTGGATTTGAATTGTGTTCATCTTAGGTTTGTGTAAATACTGTCATTTTTGTTCATGTTTAGACAAATTAATCTTGGGAGCTGGTCTCTTACTTTAGGATTCAATTTGCATAATTAAAAAAATTAGTCTTATTATCCAGCTTGACTTTTATGAATCTCTACATGGTTCTTGTTCTACATCACACTGGTTCAACCTTCACATTTGCATTCTGAATTGAATGAGATATGTCACACAGGATTTTATCACCTCTGGGAATTGGTCACTTCTTCACAGCAACCTGCCAGCTCATTCGAAAATATTTTCTTCTGCATTTTGGCCAAATTTCAGGTTGCAGAGATGCTTTCCCAATCTCACCTCAGCAGAGTTCTTTTTATTCCCCAAAATAAAAATAAAAATGACAGTTTTCTGAGGTCGTACTAACCATTCATGCATGTGAAGGTGATCCTGAAATAGGAATATTACAACTTTTTTCAGTTGTTATATCTTTGATCCTGAATGTTTATTGGAAGAGGAGGAAATCATATAGAAGCTCAAATAAAAGAAAAGACGAAACCTTAAACCTCCATTTTTTTTCTAAGCTCAATAATATAGTTTCAAATAGTGCGAGTAGGCAAGTGCTTCATGTGATGTGCAAATCTGTGTTTGCAAAAGGAGATTATATTGGTGGTTTTTTAAATGCTTGTATGGAGAAGAGAAAGTGGAGTGAACAAAGGAAGAATGAAGTTTTGATAAGGATAGGGGAGGAGAGAATTGTTGTGGGTAAAATATGAATAGATAGGAGAAATGGATGGGAGAAGTGATGGGAATGTTGAAAGTTAGAATTTTGGGAAAGAAAGGCAGGCAGGAGTAGGATAGACATGTTAGGATGGTGAAGATAAGAACAAGTTATATAGAACCTGAAACAGAATATGTTAATTTTATACCAAATGTAAATAGTCCTCACCAATTGTAAAACCTTGAAATACTGTAACAATTTATTGCCTGTTAGACCCATGCCGTCAACTTTTAGAATAACTGTAAATAAACTTCAACTAAGTGTATGAAATAAATTAAAAATAGAAGCTCAAATTTACCACAAAAAGTAAATTTAACTGATAATTTCAGTGGAAAAATTGTTAGTTTGGATTATCATATTCTTACCAAATCCAAAGAATTAATATTTTAGGGTCATTTGAGATTTCTCTTCTTATAAACTTTTGGTTCCATAAAAGTTAATGGTAATGTGTTTTTATTCACAGCCCACCTGTACTAATCATGATGATGGAGAAACTACAGCTATTATTCAGTGCAACTCATGCGGCAATTTATGTGCAGACTGTGATCGCTTCCTTCATCTGCATCGGAAAACCCGTTTACATCAAAGACAGGTATTAATATAATAAGTAGTATTTTAATTTTATATAGATAGGTAATGATATTGGTTTTGGGGAACACCTTAAAGCTAACAGCATTAAAATTTCATTTAATACCCTAGATTTTCTTTATGTTTTAATCAATTTAATATATTAAACATCCTTTTAAATTGTGAAACATTTCACTCCACCTGTTTCAATGGGATGTGTCTTCCTGCAGACATCCTCGATATTTTATAGGCTTTCACTCAAATTCATGCAAGTGATACATACATGACAGTGTTTTGTTCTGCCTGATTGTTGAATGAAATATCTACCTGAAATGAACATGAACTTTCTAATGATTAATGAATGACTAATGAATACAAACTATCTAAGTTAAATGAAATATCTGTTTGTTTAATCCACACATGATCAAGTCAAAAAGTGTATGTATATATGTGTTAACACAAATATTTTCATGTATTGTCTACACTTAGTATTAGTGAATTTACCTGTATACATATAGGTACATGTTTTGCTTTCTCAAATTATTTTTTTTAATTTTATTTTATGTGAACCAGTTTATATCTATATTTTTAAATTGTGACATCAGTTAAGGTGTGGAAGAGAAGAAAGTCTCAATATCACCTCAAAATAAAGACTACCTATCTATTGTTTGTACATACTGAATTTTAGAATTTTGAGAAAACTATTTAGAATAGCCTCTGAAGTTTTCTTTTCAATGGGAACATGTGCTGAATTATACTGATCATGCAACATTTTTCTCAGGTTTGTAAGGAAGAGGAGGAAGCCATAAAAGTGGACCTCCATGAAGGCTGTGGTCGTACGAAGCTGTTTTGGATCCTAGCCCTTGCTGACTCGCGTACGCTGAAGGCCATGGTTGAGTTCAGGAGAGATGGTGCCGGTGGAGGTTCAACCAGTGGACTTGGAGGCTCTGGGGGTATGAGTGGGATAGGTGGTGCCAGTGGTGGCATCAGCCATGGATTTGGAATTGGGCTCGGAGGAGGGTCCAGGGGATTGAGCTTACTTGGGAGTGGTGTTGGTGGACCTACGAGACTCGGTGCTGCCATTACCTCTGGGGTTTGCAGATTCTGTGGGACTACTGGAAATTCAGGTCTTCTGGCAATTGGCAATGTGTGTGCTGACCATGAGTGCCAGGTAAGTTTTTCATACGTCATTCGTATTGTAAAAATTGAAGAATGAAGTGGGCTTGATTATTTGTTTACACACAGGCATGCTGGTCAAGAACAATTTTGGAAGCAATGAACAATAAAACAGTTTGTGATGAAATCTATGTGATATTATTATAGTTATGAAATATTTTACTCAATGTGTTACATATAGGGATCACTTGAAGTTAATATAGAAATGACAATATAATTGTATTGGAGTAAATTACTCCATGGCTACTTACCAGGGATGTACTAATTACTTTCTCTTGGATAATGCATAATTGATTATCTATACAAAAAAGTTCATTCTTTGAAAAAAATCATATCAATTGTTATGCAATGGAAAATGAAAAACTTCCAATACACCTGCTTGAAGTTTCTAAGTCCATAGTAATCTTAAAGAGCGTATAATGTGAAAATAAATTAGCCAGATTTTCTCTGTACAATATTTTTCTCCATGGGTAATTCTCAAATTTACAAACTAAACAAGTGCTTTAAGAATTCTCACGTTCAATAATCAGAAAACTTTTTTACTTTAGTCAACTCCTTTGTTTTTTGTTTGTTTTAGATTGGAGAGTCTCATCAGAAAGACAGAAACATTCGTTCTCTGTATGATTTAGTATTTTCCTGGTGAACAATCCCGGTTAAATCATCTCAGGTTTACCACATTGTTAGGTTATTTACTATACCAATAACCTAACCTGGGGGAAAAACCTGAGAAAATTTCACCAGAGATTTGTTCTCGATCCAAATCAATCGTGAGAGTGGAAAATTTTGATGGGGAGTGTGTGGAATGCATGAAGTTTGAAGAAGTAGAAGTGGAATGCATCAGTTGATTATTTCTTGATAGAATCATTGAAAACAAATTTGCTTTATTCTCTCTCATGAGGCTTAGAAACACCCCCAGAATATTAATCGGTTATACAAGATGAGCTGCATCTACTAGATATACATTATTGAAACATTTTTAGCATCCCTATAAAGTACAAGATGCATGGTATATATGTATATGCACATTATCAATGGGAAAATATGGTACATATATCCACTTTTTAAGCTTAATAATCCCTAGTAATTATCTTTTTGTTGAACTCTATAGGATGTAAATAAAAATGTAGCTAAAATTTGTAGCAAAGACATTTTTTCTGATAATATCTAGCCTACTATTTACAGTCATATTAATCAGATCTTTTCATACTACATACAAGATCTCTCTGGAAAGTAATGTGATCAACTATGTTAAAAAATTAATTGAATGTAACAGTACAAACATTAACAATGGTCAAATTAGGATAAGTGTGATTCTCAAGCTTGGTAGGTATCCTGGAAAGCCTATTCCAGAACCTGTAGGGTCTTTTCATGTTGTCCACAATTCCGAAATTTCATCTTCAGCACTTGTTTGATTTGAGGGAACAAAAAGTAGTTGGCAGGAGACAGGTCAGGACCCTTATGGGGGTTCAGGCAGTGTTGCTACTTTGTTCTTGCTGAGAATACTATTCAGTAGGTTTGGTTGGGTGCATTGTCATGGTGGAATGGCCAATTAGTGGCAATGTCTTTTCGAAATGGTTGATCCTTTTTTTTAGTCTGTCAAGATATTTCATTTAAAAAGTACTGTTGATGGTCTGCCCTGCGAGTGTAAACTCATGATATCCACCAAAGAACTGGGTATTGGAAATCTATATTAAAATGCAATTTTGCCAAAGATAAGATGATATCCAGAATATGTAGTATTATGCATTTACAAGGAATAGCAAAGGTAAAACAAGGATATTGAATAGAAATTATGGGTTATGAAATATCTTAATGATCAAGTGTCGGTTCCAGATTGAGTTTATTACTTGTTAAGGACCTGTTTCAGAAATTTACTTCTGACATTTGTAAGATGATTGTAATAGAATGCCTCATCATAAGATTGTTTATCTGCTAAACCTATGTGCTTTAGATTAAATGAGGGTTTTGACTCCAGAGGCAGTAGATACAAAAGATCATTTTTTTTCCTTTACAAAGCAGTGATGATGGGGATATTTAGATTTCTTCTCCTTCTTTCAGTCAAATTTCCTGCCTTTCAGTATTTCTTTTAAGGTGTAATTAGTCTTTTTCTACTTCATAGTTACGATGTGGATATAAATGTATCGTGCAGTGCTAAATAATCTTTACGTGCTGGTTTGCATTTAACTTTACAGGAGCATGCCCGAAATGCCTGCAGCAAGCTCCATCCATGCGGACACTTGTGTGGCGGCATTGCCGGCGAGTCTCCCTGCTTGCCATGTTTACACGGCTGTGCTCCCCCCCCCCCCCCCCCCCCCCCCCCCCCCGCCTTTTCTT
>WURS02465891.1:0-30159 GCA_011762765.2 Rhinocypha anisoptera | reverse complement strand
GGAGCCTCGAAATATTTCTCTCCGTAATGTAAGTCTATATTTTTCTTGTTTCTGTGTGTGAATGTCTATAAGTGTGTTCGTTGTTGCTGCTCATCTGAGATTTTCCAAAGTATATATATATATATATATATATTGTCATTGCTTTTGACATATTTTAAAAATAATGCTAATTTTTAACACATAGCCCATGTAACAGTGCCAATGTAACATCAAGAACAGGGTGCCATATCTTAAAGAGGTCCAGGTCATACAAGGGCTATTCAGAAAGTAAGGAACGTTTTGGAATTAAAGAAACACTAAGTAGAAGAAAATTTTTTAAATATATTCATATTAAAGAGCAACTTATATACTTCTTTTCTACATAGTCACTAAACAAATTAAGGCACTTATCGCAGTGGTAAACAAGCTTTGAAATTCCTTCGTCATAGAAATTTGCCGCCTTGCCTATCTCAAAACACGGTCGCCATAATCTTCCTTGCTGACAAGATATGCAAGAATTTTCTTAGTTTTTTGGGGAATTTTGTGTTCCCCCACTCCATGGACTGTAATTTTGTCTCGCCATTGATGTGTTTCGCCCACGTCTCGTCATCTGTTATGGTTCGATCCAGTAATGAATCACTGTGTGTGTGATAGGCATCCAGAAATGTTAAGGCTGACCTTTATGGTGGTCTGTGAGCAATTTTGGCACCTATCTGGCACAAAATTTGTGGTAGCCTAGGTTTTGAGTAACTGTTTCAAACAACAAGGTCCTTGAAATTTATGGAAAACAAAGCGAAAGCTCCGTTACTGTGAAACGGTGGTTTTCACGAATTTTTTCATTAACTTTAGCGAACAGATCATCAGTCACAATGGTCGAGCGTCCACTCCTCTCTTCATCATGAACGTTGGCTCGGCCATTTTTAAACTGAATGCACCATTTTCAGATAGAACTTTCATCGATCACATTGTCTCCATACACTTCACACAGTTGCCGATAAATTGTCTATCGGTTTTAGGTTTTTTTGCCACCAAAAACCGTATGACGAACCGCACCTCAGAACTGGCGGGATTTTCAATTGCAGCACACATTTCAAAATTGAATATTGAAAACACGGGCAGAGTGGAGATACTCTCATTGTTATGGCTGGAGGCCGACTGAGGAGCCGAGCACGCACACACCAAAATATATGCAATCGGTTCGTGCCTAGCAGCGTCAGATGGAACCGTTCCTTACTTTCTGAATAGCCCTCGTATGTATGAGATTGAGATGACTGGCCAATTCAAGCATAAAACTTATAAGTTTGCAAGGCAATGCTGATTTCATTTAGTTTTGAGTGGCTTCAGCCCCCCTCCTTGGCAGAGTGGTGGAACTGCTCATAGTGTAATCCTATTTCAGAACTTTTGAGATGGCATAGGATGACGTACCAAAGGGTCCTGCGAAACGAACTGCCCAAAGTGGATTCAATGGCTGCACCACATATGCTATGGCCTGGACCCAGAAGGGAACAGCAGTGCGACGCTGTAGGTCATCGGGCTTCTCTGGAAAACCCCAAGGATCTGCCAGTATTAAATGCTTGATCCTGTAACCAAGTTTATTTCCTGAGTTATGCAAAATAGGCTTTGCATATGCTAATTCTGTACAGGAAAGTACATATTAAATATTTTGATCTAGCTGGTCAGTAAAAGGGCAAGTAAAATTAAAGATATAAAAGACAAAGATGGTCATGCACAAATGATTAATGGTATAAGTAATAGTATGCTTGAAAAGTGTATGGTAAACAGTAAAAATGTTAGTTTTTTGAAGTGTTTTTACTTTAATGAATTTACAAGGCATGCTGAATATTAGGACATTAATTTAGTACCAGCACTAGGTAATTTTTACTTGTTTTTCAAGATGGTCACCTTGTTTTTGTATAATGGGATAGGAAGGACGTAAGACGGATTAGATAATTAATTTTTTTAAGTAATGGCTGAAGAGTTTTCCTGATTCTTCTAATTTGTTCTTTCCCAACTATAATGTTCTATTCCTTTAAGGCAATATATTTTAAAGAACACCCAAGAGCACCTTAGATCTTTTAAAGAACTCCCAACCACGATCACTCTTTGCTAAACATTTAAATGAGCATCAGCACAAAGTGACTTTGTCCCTGACATCTTGCACTCAGCCGACAAAGACTTCAAACAGGATGATTTGGAGCAAATAGAAATCATCAGAACATCATCTAATCCCAGTGTAACCCTATGTAATGAGCAAAAATTCATCCACCCATCTCCATTACTCTCCATAAAAACCAAATTGTAATCAGAAGTTATGCATGGCTGGCCGGTTGAGCCTGGGGGGTAGTGTGCTTGCCGGCTAAGTCAAAGGTCGAGGTTTCGAGTCCTGCCCAGGGCATGGGTGTTGTGTTTGTCCTATAGGATTTTTTCTATGAGTTGAAGAGGCACAAAATGACCATAACCTTCGAAGCAACCTATAAACAAAACAAAAATAAATTATGCGCCCAACTGACCCCCCAATCCTTCCTCTTTTGTACAACCCTACCATCACCCCAACTAACCATAAAACGTCACCCTACCCACACCCAACTTTGCCCCGAGTCCCTTTTCACCCCCCCCACACACTACCACTCCCCCTTTCCCCCAGTCCCCTGCCCAACCTCCACCCCTCCCCTTGCCATTGACTACTGGTCTTTTTTTTTTTTAAATACACCCGTTCTCCTCTAGACCGAACCCATCCCCCTCTATTCATATGTTCATACATTTGTGTTTAGCCTGCGTCAACCTGACGATGTTGTAATATGATGAAATGCATCATAACACTTAACAAATACTATGGAAAGGTACGATATTCTTTCATTTCAAACATGGATATTCATAACTTCCATGAAGTGAAGTCAGAGGTCGTAAACTTTTAACCCCTTGTTCCTTGTTTAGCAAGCCGTCATCGACATCAATTGCACAAACTCGGCATTACCATTGATTATTGTTAGGAATTTCTGTGTTTAGCTGCACAAATCTACTATGCATCCAGACAGTGCATCTAATGTAACTTATGATTTTGTTAACACTTTTTTAGTAAAATTAGGAATCATTATCGTTACTTTTAACAATTTATTTCATATTTGTCTCAGAAGTTACAGACCTGATGCCAACTTGCAAAATACAATGTGCGGTGCATGGTCTCATTCATTTGTTCACATCCACTAGCTATCAGCCTGCTTCCTTAGGATGAATGTAAACAAAACAACACCATACACTTAAAGATTCAAAGCCTGAGCCAGTAACTCTTAAAACAATAAAAGTACAAGATTTTTCTCCTGGGACTTTGCCTCTCCTCAATATACTTCCTATTTTCTTCTCTGTGGACCCCAGTCACCCCATCCCCTTCTAGTCATCCTGTTCTGACTATAACAGGACAGGATAAGCCTTTTATACCTTTTTTGTTTATACCTTCTCTACTTCCTCTGAGAAACTTGCAGCAATGGCCTTAAAGGCTGAGCTGGGCCGCTAAATTCCTCTGGTGTCTTTCACTGAGTGTCTTTGAGGGACAATGTTTCGATGTGCAACGAAATGTTGGCCCTCAAAGTTTCACCTGGTGCACGACCCAAGAGGAAATTTATCAATACAATACACCAGGAAAACACCAGATCATATTTCAACTGCATGGGATTCTTTACCAGTCTCTTGATGAATGTGAATGAGGTTGGGAATTCTTCTATGATTCTCTTGGCAAACTTATTCTTTAACGAGGGGGAATAACTATTATTGAATTAATTTGTTGCTACATAAAAAAATTACCAGGTCAGATCTATTTTTCCAATGCTACTTATTTAATTGTCTTTGTTCTACTATGATGAATTTGCATCTGACCTTAAAATTTAGGCTTTTAAGACTCACCGCTGAGGATATTTGATAGCATATGAAGCAGCCAGGAAGCCACCCATGCTATGTCCAAGCAGTATCATTGATTCCAACTGCATTTCTCTTCGCCATTCTTCAACTGACTGCACCAACTGATTTTCAGCTTCCTTTGCATCAGAACTGAATGTTGGACGTGAACTCCGACCAAAACCTGAAGACACAAAGGTTCATTTACCGCAAAATACAACTTCAAAAATTATTAAAATAGCAGGCCAGCCTACAAAAACTTCAGGTTCTACTGAAGAAAAATGTATGTTCTATGTAGTGTTTGGATTTAAACCACTCTTAAGACAAGAATCCGTAAGTTGACTGAATAACAGTAAACTATTGTACTTTACCTCAAAAACATATCCTGTCTGATATCATAATGCCAAATTTCTATTACTCTTGATGAGTATATAGTTGATACTGCTATGAAACTGAATTTGATTATAAATAACTTAGGCATTCAATATTTATTAAAGTAGTACTCAACTATGTTTATTTTTCAATCCGGGTTCCATGGGAATGGGTAACCTTGGTTAGAAACATTAAGTGCCATGGAAAATTCCACTACATGATATGAAGTATGCATAAAAAGAATGTATATTAACATTATAAATATTGAGTAGGTATTTTAATTAGGTTAGCTGAGTGGGTAGTGTGCTTGCTGGCACTAAGGTCTAACCTAAAGGTCACAGGTTTCGATGCCACCCAGGGCATGGATGTTGTGTTTGTCCAAAAACTAATGTTCCTGAATGGCTGGCACCATCAAGGTTATGTAGCAAACATTTGAGCCAAAACCAATTAATAAAGTGACCCCAGAATACAGGAAAAATGCTTAAGAGAAAAACAAATTCATATGTTAACCCACAGTGTAAAATGGATATGGCAACTCAAAAAGTGAACTTCTTCTGGACAACGCCTAATATCAATTTTCAGAGAAAAAAGTAATTTGAAAGAAAGCCTACCAATAACCAAAATGCAGCACAATTTATTGCTATTGCAACAACTTACCCAACAGATCAATAGCATACACAGGCCGAGTTGCAGCAAGGGAGTCAAAGTTCAAGACCCACAGAGCCAATCCCGAGCCGAGTCCATGCAGGAGGACCAAGGGCACTCGACGTTGTTTTTTGGGTTCACTCTCACCATCAGGAGCACCATTCCTCAGTGCCTCATTGAGACTCACAGTCCACACGCGATCCCCTTCACCCACAATAGACCCTATGTCCACATACCACCCCCTGTATGCTGTCTTCAAATCTACAAGAGTGAGACAAATATTGCGTATGCGAACAATATCCCATCAGTGACCATCATCATCATAACATGTGCACACAGAAGTCTTTGTGTAGCCATGACTATGGGAGAAGCGTTTTGGATCATGCTGAATATTACAAATAGGTTCACTGTGGAGGCCGTCACTTGGTGGAAATCCATGATAGAATGATGGTTTTTTAAAAAATTATTACAAATAGGTGCTGTCATTGTGGATCATTCTGAATGGAGTAAGGAAACTCCCAACCTTTTGTGAGCACTTGCTGGCCACTTTTCAAAGGAAAATTTCCCTTTGAAACGTGAAATTTTAGTTGCTCCATATGCACATGTAAAATCTATTACACTAAGTTTGATCTCAACACATAATGACAGACCATACAATGTATGCACTAAGCTCTGATGTGTGACATTCATTCATCTTTTCCTGTACCAATCAATGCATTCCACTGCTGACATACAGAAATTACACCTGTCGTACTTCTCATAGAGATGCCCAGAGACATTTTCCATTTTTTTAATAGTTCTCTCCAGAACCTTCAGCCAAAATCTTTATTCATCGGTTTATCATAATCAACCAGAGGGAATATTCCTGAAATTTACTCTGGTTAATGAATATTAATTTTAATCACAGATTGAAAAATGGCATAGTGGTATTTGAGCAAATGCAATTGAGTGTACTAGTCTTGTTTCTATATATTCACCGTATATTTCGTCATTAAACTTCACGCAACTTTCTTTCACTGCATGAAATACTTCTATGAAGCTGGAAAAAGTATGTATCTATCATTGCTCCAGTGGTAATTCAGTATTTCTAAGGGGGAACTTTTTCATGGGTATTTCTCAGGATGACGTAAGAAACTATTTCTAGCAATTATTTATATTATTTAATGCTGCTAATTTGCATTTCGAAAAGCTATATTGTTTATTCATTTTAAGGACTGACATCTATACAAGATGAGGACTAGAATAATGGTTATGAGAATATTAAAAATAAGTAGCGGAGTGCGTGCGATCTGAATCACGAAATATCATTTTGAAATTCGGAAGAAAATGAGAGCCTCCGGTAGATTCCAGACCATCCAAGAACTGACACAATTTTCACATTTAAGGGCAAGGTTCGAAAGCCTCGACATTGCTTCATTCATCTGGCACTAAGTAACCAAGATAGAAAATACGTATCTTAACATGCGATAAAGGAGATAATGTTGAGTTTAAAACTTTGTTTGCGAAAGTCCAGGAAACAAAGAGATTTGTATAACATACGGTTACGCAATGGGAATGAAATCACGTCGTAAAGTGACCGACGGATATTGACATGGTTTCAATAAGTGATATATTTCACGCCTAACTGACATGTCCAAAAAATTTTCTTCTGTCCTTCCAATACAAATTAAATCGTTTGATTTATTTAATATTTTCCACACTGAAAAACATACTCACGCGACAAAATTTTTTTTTCTGTCGTCCGTAGCATGGCATACGAAATCCGGGTCCAACGAAACCAACTCCAGAACCAACTTGAATTTTAAAGAGAATGACAACTCAGTTTTCACCCATAAAAATGCACACATGATTGCCTTAAAGCAAACACAATATTCCAAAGTAACAAAGACTGCGTTGTTTAAACAATATGGCCCGGTTTAATAATTATATCAAAGATCCGCGGAGTCTCTTATGACTCTCCTGGGTTAAAAATTATTTCCAAAAGGTTGTTAACGATTATTAATGCGGGTCTGGCACAAAGAAAATCTTACTCTTCACTGGTTTACTGAAAGATTGGAATTTATTAGGTAGTGGATGAAATGAAGTGAGTGAAATGAAGGTGCTTAACGAAGGTTAAAAATAAATCTACTATACATAGCAATGTTAGTTTGTAAATGAGTGAAATTAAACCTTACTTACCTATCCTTCGCTGCTTCAGCGTCAGACATAGCTACCAGTGCCATTATTAATGCAAAACAAGAACTTTAAAAATAGTTAGTTAAACTATTAGCATGTTTCGATTGGCTGAACAAGCAACTTCAACAGCGCATTCGCCAATATTTCTCACGTTTAATCGACGAAATTATTTTGCTTTACAATACTTCGCCATTCTCCTCACACCTCTCTATCTAAACTCTGACTAAGGAAGATAATACCAAGGACGATATAAACCTTGTTCGCGGTAACTTAGGAATGACGACAGTGGATTTTTGCAGTGTTGTCGTACTGGTCGTGCTGTTTATGAGAACAGCGAAAACAGCTGAAAAACATTTGTGAGAAATGTGATGCGATATTTCAAGAGGGAAGGCATAGTTTTGTCTTTCGTTCTTAAGACGGAAACAATAGGGATGTGTATAGTTTGCGACAGATCATTATTCTGTTAAATATTTTTCAACGTCTTAAGTCAATACTTGATACAAGAATGGAGGAATTGACAATATTCAGTGCGATAGCATATGTTATCATTAAGGCGGTACTATCAGATCAACTATTTTTATGTGGCGTTATGAAATGAACAAAGTTATAAGTGACGTTAACACATTGTGTATGTAGTAACAAGGGCGGGGTTCAATATATGCACTTATATTTGCGCTTCCCATGGTACATGTTCCTGAAGTTTATCTAACAAGAATGAGTGACGGAGGTCCAACATCTCGAAGAATTGTCTCAAGATTTCATCCTCACCACGGAGAGAATCTAATTCTCTTAGAAGATTCAACTGTAGCTCATCGTGAATCAAGCTTTGCGAATGCTCTAGCATTCTCTGAGAGACCACTGCTACCTGGAGAGATATTTCTTTTGGAAATTGAGAAAAATGAAAGGGGGTGGAGTGGCTATATGCGATTAGGATTAACACAGGTGACGACGTTTCATCCTTTTTATTTAAGTTTTGTCCATGGATTTTAAGTTAGTTTTCTCACTCCTGTTCCAAAGATAAGACATACTAATTTTGGCCTTGTAAAAAAATTTACTGCAAACCTTTACTGTAATAGTTTAAAAATCTATACTATAGTTTATCACATCCATACCAACACTGATTCACCACCGAAAGATGATGCTCCCCTCTAGGTTGCCGTTAATGGCTTTGTTGAGGTGGCATGTGCTCTAAGATAGTAATAATCGCATCAACACATCCAAGGTAATGTTATAGTTGTGACATTCTTGACTGTAGGGATATCAATAATGGTATTGGGTATACTTTGAGGCCCGAATTTCGCTGTTAACATTGACGTTTTTCGGTAACGCCCAGATTTATGTAACGACACCATTGTTTTTGTCATTAAAATCAAACACTTTTAATGTTACCAAATTTGGAAGATTCAATTAAAACATTCCAGAATCTAGGTATAGATTAAGGGGTGCGTGACATATTCAGAACCTTAACTTTTCACAATCAGAATTACAGAATGAACATAAGGAGTAATAAGTAGGTAGTAACAGGGTTGGCTATCATTAAAAGGACCAAGGAAAGTTTTGGTATAGGATCGAAGTAGATATTGATGGTGTTAAGCCCATTTGTGAATGGTACAGATTTTTCCATGTGGTGTCAGAAAATAGGTTGCAGTCATTAATTAGCAATACAGGTTACATTTTAGATGCATGAGATGATAAAACTATGGCAATGATCCACAAATGGAAAAGAACGAAAAAACCTCTAGAAAATATTGTTCTTTCATTATTATGGATATTTGCATCTTCCACTTAGTGAAGTCTCAAAAAATTATTTATTATGGTAGTGATACTCTCACAAACTACGTTAATCGTCTGAAGTAGAAGGGTATAGGAGCAGAATAATTAATTGTTTTGAAATGGACTATTGGGCAGAAATGTCTTCAATGTATTGTTGTGGATTTGTCTTTAGCATAAATGGGAGGCTTTTAAAAATATTGATATGGAGTGGAATGAAGGAAATAGTATGTAGAAGTAGGAATGCAATGTAGAGTTATGTATGGCAGGTGGATGGGGTAGTCAAGAGACTGGGAATGGAAGTGAAAGTCACAAGAAGTACTATATTAAGAATTGGTATGCCGAAAGCAGTGAGGTAATTGAGAATCTTGTGTAGGCTATTAAGAAGGATGGAGAGTATTTTGAACAGTGTGAAGGATGATAGTAAGAATGAACATGGAAATTATTTATTCTTCTCATGCAGAACCGTTATAGTATTCATACAGACATAGGTCATAATTTTCAGAGATCATGGTGTTATTCATGTATCATATAAAGAATGGATAATTGAAGTCACTTTACAGTGTCTGGAAAATAGGCACTTACCTACACCAATATTGTCGCTATTCATATAATTTCTGTATTGTGCACAGCTGAAACTTTCTGGCCTACCATTAGGCAACTACAAATATGAATGTCACATTGTTTTTCCTGGTGACCTTCACCTCATATGCTGTATACTATAACACATTAGTTAGTAACTTCTAATTTTTAAAAGGAATATTATTTGATTATGTAAACCACCAACTCTTATTGTTAAAGTGAATTTTTTGGTAAAAGAGGTACATCTTATTAATGGATAAAAGTCATATCTAAGTCATAGATAATAATCACAAAGATATAGCATTTTTCCACTAATATTTATTTTCTCTGTCAGTTTTGATGTATTACCAAAGTAGTTTGTCAGTCCCTGTCAGTTTTCAAGTATTACCTGATGATCATCATCAGGTAATACTTTTAAAACATTCGAGAAAATAAATATTAATTAGTAAGTGCTAACTCTTTGTGATTACTATGTTTCAATTCCACCACATGATCCATGTAACAACATAATTCCTAAGTGAAATACATAAAAGTGTTGTCCTCACTGAAAATGGAAACAATTTTTTTCATCTGTGAAAGACATCACCAAAGTATACCTTAGGGTTCTGTTTAGGGTCCATTGTTTTTCCTTTTGTATATCAAACTCCCAAGCATGTTTAATTCTTCACCTGGAGTACGTCAGATATTGCATACCAACAACATATTTTGGTAACTACACTTTCAATAATCAGCCTAGTTTTAGGATAAACTATGAAGCCCACTTGCACAAGTTGAATTCATTTCTTCTCAATGTTGAGAAATGAAATAACATTTATTTTGCTAACAAAAATAAACATCATAGTAAATACATCAATAATAAACCGAACAGAAGATGTACTAGGAGGTCCTTGCTTCCTGGATGTTACTTAAAGCCCGTTACACACAATGCCATTTATTGAGCCAGAAATGGTACAGAAAATGCCCATCATGTTTTGTGTCGTGTGTCATAGCAAATTCCCTGCCATCTGGAGGTGGCACCAGTAGTTGCCTTCCAGTTGCACATGATAGAATGTGTTCTTTTTCTGCCATTTTTATTGTACCAGTTGTGAGAGTTTATGTGAGATTCTGCGACTAAAAAATATCATTCAAGTTTATTATTCTGTTTTATTTCCATGTAAAACATACTTCATTATTTTTATCGCTTATGTTGATGTATAATTAACAAATTTTAGTTATCACTAATAATGTGTAAAATGTGCTATGGAATTGTTAGTAATGGTCTGTGCGAATCTCAACTACTTGAGAACAGCATTTATGTTAGAATTCTTTATAATTTCCCTTTAAAACGTACTTCATTATTTTTATCGTATATGATGATGTGTCTGCCATTTTTATGCAATCTATGGCACCAACTTCTGGTAGAGTGTGTACAAACTTCATGCAATTAGTTGCACCAAGAATGGTGCTACAAAATCCAGGCAATTTTTAGTACCATTTCTGGCCCAAGAAATGGCGTCGAGTGTAACGGGCTTTAGACAGTTGGCTATCTTGGCATGTTCAGATTCAAATACATTGCAACAAACAGGATTATGCATGTTTTGTGATTGAATCTATCCAACATATTATCAATATTGATGTATTGCCACAGTCTGTTATGTCAAGTTTTATTCTCATGTTATTTTCAGTTGGGGCTCCTTGGGCAATGCCAAAATGGTGTTCAAAATTTAAAAGAGGGTCATTTGGCATTTGTGTACTGATTCCATCTAGCCCCATGTCTCCCCCCCATCAAAATCTTTTGTATCATATTTCTCCATCCTGTGTACATGTTTACTGCTGTTGTCTCTGTTAAGAACAATCTTGTGCATTATTCATCAAAAGTACCAGTAATTCTTACAATACAGAAGATTTACCATACTATATCAAATATATATAAGAACTAGAAATTTTGTCCTTGAACCTCAGCTTATTACATTTTAATAAATATCCTCATGAAGTTGATATTGTACAGGAAATAATTGTATTCAATTGTACATTCTGAGATTATTTGCAGATTAATTTATTTCATTCTGCAAATGAATTTCTTCATTTATACTTTCATACTTTTAATTGGTTTCAAATGTTCTTTGTGATATTTCCTACACTTGCCTTATCAAATGTCATGGCAAATAAATACATTATTACTATGTCCATTCAAAGATTTGAAATTAAACATTTCACCTAAGATTTTAAAATTTGTGTAATTTATGAAGAATGATAGATGTTTGGAGAATAATTGTTGATTGATATGGATTGTTATTTTTCAGTTGGACCCATCAACACGATTCCCTCTACCACAGTATGCTCTTCCTGATCTCACAAACCGTGGGACATCCTGGGTGTTTGCGATTACCAAGTCCAGTAATGGTGTTTTTGACTATGATACCAATGGCAAGTCGACAGTAACAGTTACAGGGAATGGGGACGACCCAGAAACTGTGGAGATGGAGAACTTTCGGCCAATTGGTAACAATTATAAGTTTTTGAATGTCATTGATTGATTAAGTTTCTCGCTCATATTTTACCTTGGGAGTTCTGATTCTCTGACGGGGTCTGTGAAAATCTGTCTTTGGTACCTTGACTGAATGAAGGTGTTCTGAGTAATTTTTTAAAAGTTAGTCTCACTTCTTATACCAATGTGCTATATTTAAAACGTCACCTTCAACAGAATAATCTCTCCCTTTTACTTTATTGAATCATCTAAACCCCCATATATTGAAGCCTGTAATCAATAAAAAACGAAAACAGTATGATACCTGTTACAGCTCAAATGCATATAAGGTGAAATAAATGTGAATGTTTCCGTGGAATTGATAAGATGCTCTCTGCATTCTTGGGCTCTGCACCCTCATAACTCGGCTTGGGGTGAAAAATGTTTCGCTAGCCATCCTCCTAGCGTCTTCAGGTCAAAGTGTCACAAAGTTGTTCTTGTTGTCTTATATTGGGATGGTTTGATGTGATTTATCAGAATGGATGATCCCTTTCCATGTCTAGTTTAGAGGGTACTAAATGATGTGGTGACTGAGTTCAATTGTGTGACTAAGATTTCCAGTGTGCTATGACACCATATAAGTAACATCATCAATATGAAATTTGGATTAACACTTGGAGGACATTGATGGAATCAACTATTGAAACGTTGGTAGCTAAATCAATAGCCAATACCCTAACCTGGTGGAGAGCCTGAAAAGATTTCACCTGTATTTTTTGCTGGAAAAATACCAAATCTTATATGCCACAATAGAAGTTTTATGTGCTTGTTCTGACTAATTTGTTAACAATGTGGATGGGAACTGTGGTGTAAGAGAGGAAATATATGTTTTGGCAGTATTGTGCACCCAAGCAGGGACACACCAGCCATTTAGTTAAAACTGGTGTTTGGAAAGCATGGGCATGCTCTGGTCTAAAGAATTCTGTCCCCTCCAATAGTCCGGATTTGAGTTCCCTTGACCACTATGTACCTAGTGTAACAGAATGAGTAACTAACAAGTCCAGAGATCCTAATGCGGTATCTTCATGCCCTGCTATAAAAGCACCATTAGCCAATATGGATTGAGCTTCTTTACAGAGCAATGGAGCAGCTCAGGCCAACAAGGGAGGCAATCATTGAAACTGAGGGGTTATATAGAACAAGTTCACTTTCTGGATGGTTCACATGACTGATATGGAAAAGGATTTTTTTATTTAGCTTTTTTTTACAAAACTAATTTAATTTTCTTATAATCCTTTCGCTGCTATCACCATATTAAACCAACAGACTTTCCAATGCAAAAGCTCTAATGTCAGATTAACCCAATGGAACTTTTCATATGCAAACAAATGAACAGAATGTATACACTTCAGTGTGGTTGCTGAGAGGGTGAGCAACCCATGTATAGAATGTTACCCTTCTGCACCCCAGATCAGTGGAACTCCTAACCTTTTTTCAGTCACTGGGTTCCCCCTCCTTGACTCTTGGACCCTTTGCATCACTCTCACACCAGGAGGTCCACTGTCAACATAACGTTTTTTCACTATTTTTCCTAAAAAAATATTTGTTGTAGTCCGTAAATACATATATATAGTGTTTCAATGATTATTTCCCAATTTTAAGTGAAATTATAGCATTAATATTAACAGAATTGTTTAGGAGAACTTGTTAACCATTTCAGGTAGAGAATATGATTCTTTAAAGTTTCTTATTTCCTAATTTTTATAATCATATATTGCATATGTTTTATATATTGTCTTATTTCATTTTCCATCCCGTTTTTTAGGAAATGCTTATTTCATTACTCTCCTTACAAATTTTTGCAATGTCTTCATTCTTCTTGTGCTCTTTCCTTCTAAAAGCCTTTTTTGTCTAAGTTCTCCTTCCTCAAATTTCTTGGAACATGGGTTATGAAATTCCTGTCTACGGTCACAAGTTACAGGGAGTGTAGCAGGGGGTTCAAATGAAGAATACACCAAAATTGCAGTCGTATGTATATTAGAAATGAAGTGTTGATAAATAACTACCAAATAATTGGTTACAATGTTGAAAAAATTAACATGCATTATATAATAATAGTTAACAATCTTAATACTAATGTTTAAAACATGTTCTACATATTTTAAAAGTTTTTTTAGCATGTTTTTGGTGCAGTAATAACCTGAAACGTTTTGGAGTGATCATATTTTTCATAGGGTATTATATTAAAATTATTAATACCAATGGCAGAATTTCATTAAAAAATGTTTTTTTGTTAGACAAACAAAGGAAATTCATTGCTGATGTTTTATGCTTAAAAACTACAAGATTTATGTTTTTTGCTGAAGCACTGGGATAACATATAGTTGACTGTGGACTAAAGCAGCATGGGTATCACAAATGCACAGGAGAGTCGCGTTTCCCCAAACCACCTTCCGAGAAAATGGTTAGGTCTCCTGCCGAGATGGGTCCCCAAATGGTAGACATTTATACCTGGAAACTAAATCATATTTAAAGACTTCAGCGCACAAGTGTAAAAAATTTCTTGGAAAGGTCAGCAAACAATGTTAATCCTAGTGTTTTGCCAAAGCAAAAGGGTTAATAGTTAATTTGTCCATATTTTAGTTCTGACTTATTCGTAGCCCAACCTATACCCATAAAGTTGCCTGACTAGGTTATAGGGCAAGGGTGAAACATTCCCAAACCAACTGATTTATGGTTTCTTTCTTTCTTTCATTGGACAATTCATGAAAGTAACTGCTCGAAAATAGATGACCCTATTTCTGAAATCTAAGAATCCTTAGAAGGATTAGCCTGTAAAACTTTTCATTCTCACCCCCTGCCATGCATCTTTAGGTGGCTTACAGAGTATGCAAATAGATAAATAGATGTATCATCTCTCTCTCTCTCCAGACTCATTCACTGTCAATTCTCTTTTTGATTTCCCAGAATTGCGCAATGAGTCAGGCCTGGCGGCCAATGGCCGCGATGTTCCAGTTTCGAGTCTGGCTCCAGTACGCTCCAGTGCCCTCATGAGTGAGTCAAACTCCCCGTCGATACTGCCGACGGACGTTGGAAGTCGCATTGGTGTGATGTGGGTTGACCGTGGGAAGTGGGGCGAGATGCACTTTATTGTGAATGGGGAGGATCAGGGGGCATGTACGGCGGACATCCCCCTGTGTAACGGTCCCCTCTATGCTGTTGTGGATGTGTATGGTGCCACAAAACAAGTGCGACTGGTGCAATTATACGGAGGTACGCCACCTGGTTCTCAAAGTCGTTGCTGTACCGTTTCCACTGCCACTCCCCTCTCCCTCCCCCTCTGCTTCTCATTTTACCCGTTCAAAGCAGGTCACCAACTTGAGGTCCTTCATTCTGTCAATACAATGGGGTAATTTGGGGAGCACATTACCACAAAGTGAAGAGTGTTGCTGTTTGGGAAATTGTACAGTGCTGGTCAAAGGAGTCTTGCCACTCTTCAGTGAAAGATACAGGTTCAGGCATCACTCTGTGGAATTCTTTCATGATGAAAGGGAAATGAAACGCAGCTTATTTCACATAAAAATTTGTGTGTGGAAATTTTTATGTGGAATAAGCTGTGTTTCATTTCACTTTCATCACTCTTCAGCAGTGAAAACTAGAACTTCCTTGAGTCGTGTGACTGTGATAGGTTGGTGTCATATGAGGGCTGTTTGGAAAATAAGGGCCAGCCTGCCATAGAAATAAGAAGTGACATTTCAAAAATAATTATTACAATCAAAACTCAACAATAATGTCAGTTTACTTTTCTATGTAGTCACTGCTGGAATTTAGGGACTCATTATAGTGGGGTACCTGGTTTTGTATTCCTCTATCATAGAGGGTCACCACCAGTGAGTGTAGCCAGTTCTCTCCCGTTGATTTGAGCTCATCTTCATTCATGAAGTTCCATCATATCTTTGAGATGAAGAAACAGATGGTAGTCACTGGGGGCCCTGAACCTGGCTGCAGGGTATGGGGTCGAACAGCTCCCACTTGAACTGTTTGATCAGCTGGATGAAGAGATGATCACTTGGACTGATGGCCACTGAGCTTCTCATCATTTGTGTTTTTTCAGTCATCTTTGAACTGACTTACCCACTGCTACAGTTTACCCTTGCTCACTACACTTTGTCTATAAATTTCACACAACTGATGAAGGAATTCAACTGCACTGGGGTTTTTCATTAAAAAAAACGTACCCAGCACAAAATCCACAACTGGCAGGGCTATCAATTGCCAGACTCATTGTAAAGCTATACAGTGAGAAAACAAATTTCAATGGGAAACTGTGGCTCTGGCTTCACAATGGACCATTGAGATTCAAAGCATATGCACAAACCTGTTCAAATAAATTGCAGGCAGCACACCCGTGACCAGCCCTTACTTTTCAATCAACACTTGTAACATTCAGTAACTGCTCTACTCTTTGTTGGTGCAGTCAGTCAAAACTATTCAGGGCATGGAAAACACATAAAGATTGGCTTGACCATCAGATGTAGCATCATCCTCTTGTTGACTTTGCTGCAATAAGGTTAACCCCTCAAGCCCGAAGGACATTTAATTAAAACCTATCCCACAGTCCAGAGGAGTTTTAAACGAATTCGCCTTTTTGACATTTTATCATTAAATAATTTATAACTTTCAAGATATTGTATCAATAGCATTGAAAAATTGTGTGTACAAGTGCAAAGTATTTAGTTCTTACCAACCATTTTTTAAACAATTTTTATCAATATTTATTGTTATTTTGATCTCATTCTCTGAATACAAGGGATACAATTTATTTTTTTGAGCGTAATAATTGTAAAAAATATATATTCATCCTCCATGTACTATGCACTTTGTTAAAAATTAAGAGTATTTATCTTGCAAAAAATTCTAAATATGTATTTCACAATCGCACAGATATTTTCGATATGATTATCTGTCTCCCTAATGTGAAATTTCATAACTTCATTTATTCTTTGGCTGTGAGAGATTATTATGTAATAATTTAATGTAAAAACTTTCGTTTTGTTGATTAAAACGATAGTATGAAAATATTCAAATGACTTTACGTAAGCAATTTTGCTTCGTGTGGTAAGTTTTGTAATACACCAAGCACAAACCCACGTCACAAGACATCCAGATTTTGACATCCTTGGAAATGCGGGCTCATTCCATGAAATCTATTGCTTGGCAACGATTTGCTTCTAGAACAAAATTATGGCTTGGCTTCGCCGTGAGGTCAGAGACCACCAACGAAATTTTCTCTAATACCTAAATAATCTTCCTCACTCTCCCACCCAAAGCTTTCCGCTTCTTCAATTTCATTGTAAACTGAATGCATTTTATCAATTTCAGAGTGATTACTGATGAAATCATCTCCATCACTTTCCGAACTCAAATTTTAGTGTAATTTGCAGAAGTAATATGTGTTGCAATTATTTCCTTACCACCTGGAAATGGTATTCCTTTTCTTGTTGAAACTCGTATACGGGTAACTATGCCCAGAAATAACCTCTTGAGAGGCTTTGTAGGGACCCAGTTTTTGCTGACTGTTTAGAGGGAATCTTTTCTGCAAAGATTACTTACCATCCCTTCAAGGGGCTCGATGTGATAATGCATAAGGAATGGAAAGATAGAAGAGAGAGAACTAATGGGGAAGATATCATATCTCAACCTAGAAGAGCTGACCCTACTTGACATACAAATGGCAGAATAGGCAGCTGTTTTGAGAGTGGCATGAAGGAAGGAACACGGGGATTTCAAAGACCGAGTTAAATTACTCATAGGCTTGGAAGGAAATTTGAGCGGAACATTAAAAAAAATCTGAAGGCTTAAAATTACTATGAATTTAATATTGTGAAGAATAAACATACCTTCACCAGTAACACTAAATTCATTGAATTTAAAATACAATTTCTGACCCTAGAAAAATGATTGAAATCGGAATTACAGGGAGGGTATTGAGTACGAATAACTCAGTGACTACAAATCTGATCCATATAAATTTTTCCTTATAATTTTATGGGTCTCAAATGGACCTACAAACTTCTCTGTAGTTCTGGTGTGCTCAAGCACACCAGCACCATGTTAATGTGGCAGAGATGTCATCTGTTGTATTACCAGAGCCAAGGAGCTAGTAAAGTTATTGGGGTGCAGATTTAGGCAAAGTATATGAAAATAACTACACATCCTAGCAACCAAAAGTGGTCTAGATTATCTTTGTGGGAACCTGCTCTAAAATGCACCAAATTAAGGTAATATAAATTAATTGTCTGATTCAAGATTGAGCTTTATCCAATAGTCATGTATATATCCACTCTTAATGAGTGCTGATGCTTATTTAATGCTAGGGTGCTGTGACAGAGCTGGTCCTGAATTATGGAGGAAATGAAGTGTTTTGCCTTTTTGAGTATTCATGTGAATTTTATCAAAATCTACTTAAAAGTTATTGTATGCTGCATGTTACTTTGTCCTTAATTGATTTTTCCTTTTTCAACAGCAGTAGAATCATTGCAAAGTGCTTGTCGAGATGCCATACTGCAGCACATTGCAGAACGGGCTGTACACTCACTGCCTCTACCAAGAATGCTGATCGAATATCTACTCTACAAGTCTTAAGGTTATGTGTTCACCAGCAGGACATCTGCTTGAGTCATTTGTTGCTATTGATGTTCTGAACAGAATTTCAGAAGCAGTATAACATGATAACTGTAGCAGCATGTACATATATATGGTTTGCATTAGTGTATAAACACATTTTCATGTGGAAAAATGCTGGTATCAATGGATTTCCAAGTTAAGTTACTGAACGTGTTTAACATCCGTTAAAACCTTGCAAATATGAATTAATAGCATGCTAACTCAATTGGATTTTTAATCCTATTTATAAAGTGATCTATAATTTTTAACTATGAAGAAATGTTTAATTGTTCCATAGCATTTTTCCCTCTATACTATTTGTTTTGATGCTTATAAATATGGTGCTTATATGTTTACTAGAACATAACAAATGCATTTTGACATTATGAAATATTATGATTACAAAGAGATTTTTTTTGCCATTTCTAAAGAAAATATTTTTAACTAACAAATAAATAGTTTTCCCCTGAGAAACATGGGTACCTTTGTCCTTTAAATAACCAAAACGGGTAGGTATGATCCAAATTGAAATCTAGGAATGTAAATAAAAAACAAGAAACACTGTGAAGTCTTAAAAGCCATTTTTTTACCTGATATGCAAACATAATAATGTTTTGTGTGCTTGATGTGTTCCGCAATTGTCAACTTAGTAAATAAAACTGACTTTAATTAAAATTAAGGAATATTAAAAGTGATTGTAAGTTCTAGTAAAAACTTTATGAAGAACACAACCATCAACCTGAAAAAAGTTATGGTTTTCTTTGAAAAATACAAATGTGTGGTTTATGTTTTTTATAATTTGTTACCTGCAAAACATGAATATTTGTATGAATAATGATATGTTTGGATGTTATTCATTGATCTTATATTCACTGTCATATACAGTAAAACCTCTTTGTTGCCCACCCTTAATTTCAAAGGATAGTGGCCAACTTATAGCAGTATGGTCCATATTCTATCTTTTACTGATTCTACTTCAACTTCGGAGGTTTTGCTGTGTGGTGATTTACTGAATCACATTTCCCCAAAAGAGTGGCTCTTGAAGCATTCACATTTATGTATTATAGGCTTGGAATGGCAGTTGATGTTGGTATCTAAACCTGCATTATTTATTTGCATCCATAGGAAAGAATTGCGAGAAATTTTTTCCTATTGCAGACAAAAAATGTGAATCAAAAGGATATAGAACTCTAGTACTCCTGTGTAGGTATTTGAAGATAGTGACCCCTGCAGGTCACTAAATGCCTTAAAATGAGTTGTATATACTCATGCAGCTATCTTAATTTCATATGGTGTGGATCGTAATCATTGAAGAATCTTATTTTAAAACAGCATGTAATACAAAAAGAACTTGATCTTGGGAAGGGAGCTATATAATATTTCCGAGATACAATGCTCATATGCAGACAAAGAGCATAAAATAGTGTATCCTTTAGAATCTTCATCTTAGTTTAGAACCAAATGCAGTATGGGCCATCATTATGAGAAACTGAACAATATATCTGATCAAAACATTTGGCATTTTAAAGACTTACATAAAAGTAATAAGAAATTAAAGATTTATAATGAAAAGAGAGGAAAAATTTCCACAGAATAAAGGGCTTATTATTGACCTATTATTCTGTAGATATTTTGCCTTTCTTTTCATTATGTATATTTTAGCATTCCACAACATCACGCCTGATTCATTACGAAATTAAAGAAGTTATCACTGCTAACAAATGATTTATTTATATGCTATCTTTAGATTACAAAAAAATAATTTGCAGGTATCATGAATCTATTACTGTCTAATTTTCAGCAGTCTCTCATCATATAATCAATCATAAATATCATTATAAGAGAAAAAATCAAATCCACTGGATTAATCTTTATTATTAAAGTCAAAGGAATACAATTAACAGTTTTATGTGACATAAATTCGCATTGTCATGATACATATTTACTTTTTTAAAAACTTGGGAGTAGGTTGTCAGAAAAAAATTCTTCTTCCATTAAACCAAATCTTTTGGACAGTGATTATGTGATACATTTACAACTTAAAAAAATATGTAAGATAATTTTAATATAATTAGTTCTTTCATTCAGCTTATTATTTCTCATTTTAGCACACCCTTATTGAGGTTCTTCCAGTCACAACGATAACTCCATCATCTTGAAGGTCTTTCAAGGCATCTTCAAACATTTCTCGAGTGATCATCTAAAGAAAAACGAAATAAGATTAAGAAATTCAGTGATATAATATGGCTGGGCTAGAGATATGATGATATTTTGTTAGTTTTGAATTGCAGCATGGGATAATGTGAATAAACCCATATTGACACACATTAGTGACCCAAATTACTGCCAAATATTAAACAAAAAAATTAAGTTTCAACTACCCACAATTTTAGCTCACATTCTTCAGATATCCCATATTGACTCGTCTGAAGTATTAAATAATTGTTGACTTTCAAAAATCTCAAGTTTGGAAGGCTAAAAACCACCTGCAGCATGTTTGCACAATGTGAACTAGATGAGATAGATATAAAAATACATGATTTTCCATGTCAGATGCCATGTAACTCTTAGACATAACATTGAATCTAAACATTTATTGATATGGGCTGATAAATAGGCTTTTGAATATCAAATTGACCAAAATTAAAAACGTCATGATATTTTATATATATTGCGTAACTTTTCTACCAACTTCTTTATAAATCTTGCAATAAATTTAGGAGATTTATTCTTATCCTTTAAGTAAAGTATAAATCTGAAAAAATTTTTAGCTCCTTTTTCTTTATAGGAACTGTAAAAAGGCATAGGAAATTGGTAACAATTTTTCCTAATCCATAACATCATCAAAATGTTATATTCTTGGATAGACAGATTAGAGGTTGTGGACACATTTAATACAACATTTTGTAATCATCCTCTTCCTATTAGTTTTAGGCATTTCACTTTTTGAAGAAGCCGGGAGGTGACGGGATTGTTTAGAGAGCTGCTATAGATAATCTTCGGACTGTATCTTAGTAGGATGACTAATAATTGAGGCTGAGCAATGTCCCGACTGGTTGTGCCTTCTTTATTTCATAAGAGTTAATCATTTTATAATAAGGACCAATGAAGAAACACTCCAAAGAGTCATCAAAAGAGAAAATCATGAGCGTGTACTTTTGAGGGGGAAACTAATACGACAAATATTGAGCCATTGCAGTTGGTGAAAACTATATTGGAAACATTCATAGGAAATAAGTACCCTAGAGGTTGTCCAAGGATGGCATATGAGAAACAGATAATAGATAACGTTACAGTTAATAACAATGAAGGTATGAAGAGGTTGGTAGGTGACAGGAAAGCTTGGAGAGGTGCTACGGACCAAATTTCAGATTGATAGCCTGCAATGTTGTATTTAAAGTAAATCTGCAGTTCCATGTTTTAGAAGGCATTATTATACTTTTACTCACAAACTTAGTGGGGCTTACAGAAAATAAATCCATTTATTATTTTATTTGGCTATATTTTGAAAATATCCCGTAACTCAAAAAATTGACATTAAAATAATAATTTTATCAGAAGTAAATGATAATAAATTACTCTTTTGTCAAAGGTTTCACAAATATGCTGTCCACACTTGTAATCCAGCATTGATTTCTTTTAAACTTCATATGACGAACAAGAATTGTACACCAGTATATAAAATTAATATTAAATTATATCTCTTTGGTAATTAAAAACAGCATGTACATCTACAGAAATAACTTTACAGTTTCCTACTATGTACATGCATATTTTTGTTTTCAATTATAGGTATGACCACAGGTCAGGGAACCTGGAAGTCTATCGTGACAAAAGTGACTTGTCATGACAAAATGACTGCTCATAACTGACAGAACTTTTGTATGCTATTCCCCTCGGATTGACAATTCAATAAAATAATCAGTTTTGGTTGGGGATATTCTCACTATATAAGCTCGTAACAGTGGGATTCTACTGTTAGGTGAAAAATTACCAGTTGTGATGTTTCCTTGAGCTTCTGCAGTGTGTTCTGGTAATTGAGTATTGTACCCCCAGATCTACCAGGACCTTTGGAAGTGATTACTTCCTTAAGAACCTTTGCAATTTCAGCTCTCCTCTGACGGGCAGCACTACTTAGGCCAGTGGTGAGGATGTTCACGTCTATTTTCCCAGAGAGAGGATCCGTGGCAGACTGCTTTAGAGCTTCCCTATGGAGTCTGGACACACAATACATATTTTTGTAATGTTATGTTTTAGTCCATTTCAGTAGGTATAGGAGTGAACTAAGATTATTTTAGGGAAAATTAAAGACACCAATCTTTAGTTTATAATATTAACTTGGCATCATTTTATGCACTTATATTCAATAATGAATGAACCAGGATTAAATTAAAATTAAAGCACTTGCATAGCAAGGCATATTGGGAAAATTCAAGGCCATGCAGGGAAAAAAAGATTTACACAGCTTCAAAAGAGAAGAAAATCGAAAACTTAGAATTTTGTGGCTCCCTTGTGAGGGAGCAGTGTCTTTTTATGAACCCATGTCAAATATGACACAGGCACAGCAGAGGCCAAAGCATGGTCACTGCATGCCCTCATTTTTTCCTACTCACCTCCAGGCTTCCTCCACATCCAGCACCTCGACGACGTTTGAAAGGCGCACTTTGGCGTGGGCCTCCGCCAACCTCACAAGCGATTCCAGCTGGCGTGGATAGGCGCTCACTTGTCCATGGCCACTCCCAGCCTTCCGCATCTCCACGTAGGCCTTGACAAGGCGTTGCCCGGCTGCTTCACCCAATGTGGGGCTTATGTGCTCTCGGGAGTAGGCAATGTAATCACGTAACATTCCCATGTTCTGTTGCCAGGAGGAAAGTGAAAGATGAGGTATTTTTTTGGTTCATATTAAACATGCCTTTTTGTGATAGTGTATTATGTACATGTAAGTATATGAAAGCCACATGGGGCATAAAAATTTTGAATTATGAGAGTTCAGAGGTTTGACTTTTGCGTTTCACAAACTTATCTGACATGTATTAATTCCCAGATAACTATAACAATGGGGGATCAAAATGAATACCCCATATTAAAGAATGACCATATTAGATACAGTATGTACGTTTTATAATTTTTTCTTTCGGCTGATAATTAGTGTTGTACATTAAGAGCACAGACAACATAGTGAGAGTAGCATATGGGCACAGTAAGATTCAACCACTCACCATATATTCATCCTCCTCTTCTTTCTCGGTTCGGTAATAGAGTGACACAAGATGCCTGGCCAATCTCTGGTCATAAAGTTCATTTTGTGGATCAAGCATGAGGAAAATAAGGTCAAACCTGAAAAAAGAAATGTGAATATTTTCAAGCGAAACAAACCTCAAAATACCCCTCTGATAAAATATATATTATTTTACACACAATAATAAGTACAATAAAAAAAGAAAATGTGACCACTTCCTGTCATACAGTTATTTTAAATGTGGAATATATGTATTAGCAGTTCCGATATTTTGAGAACTTTTACATATTTATTTTCTATCAAAGATTCATATAACACAGTGTGAAAAGGAAATATACAATTTAGTTTCAGTGATGTCAAAAATTTCAAAATAAGCACCTGTGGTATATATGTATATCACCACTAACCCACCCTGGTGGAAATGAGATGCATTAACATGCTATGAGAGCTTTCAATATTATCTAATGCGATAAAAAACTATCATGTTACCAATGAACTCAAATATCCACCCTCGTGTTATCCAACAGAATTTGAGGGAGAAATGGCCCGAAATAAGAAAAAAAAAGACTTTCTTTGGTGACATTTCCTAAAGACAATAAAATATAGTCTTAATCAATGTGTGTGGGCTTCATCAAATTAACAAAATAATCGAGACTTTTATGACAAGAAAGGTTGTAAAAGAATGAGATATGTATATTATAATGAAGGGATATTTCTAATTATGGTATAGCATATAACAATCTTAGTTAAAAAAGAAAATTTTGTAGCAGAAGCATTCCATATTATACCTTGATTGAATACATAACTTGCTTCACCTGACTTAGACAATTTATTAAGTAAATTGCAAGTGCTTCAAAACCAGCTAAAAATATTTGATGAAATATGAGTACACTGCTATTTCATCGCTTGATAAAACACCCAATTAGGTAATGGCCAAGCATTTTAAATTTTCATTCACTATAATGAACATTTCACTGCATTCTGTACCTGGACATAAGAGTGTGAGGCAGTTGAATGTTTTCTATAATTGTTTTATTCTTGTTCCACTGAGATTCACAAGGGTTGGCAGCTGCCAAAATGGAAGTTCTAGCATTGAGCTGACAAATGATACCTGCTTTTGCAATGCTGAGTGTCTGTTGTTCCATCACCTAAAAAGAGAGAAATGTTACAACGGGTTACTTAAAACTGTGCATAATAATCAATTAATTATTAATTACCATGAATTGTTTCTAAGACAATTTTAAGAAAAGTAGAACAACTTATTTAAAGAATATGAGGAAATGCTTTCAAGATGCTATTTTTATAACGTTTAGATGAAATTGAGCAATTAAGCCTTACCTCATGCAGGACACTTCTGGTGGAATCATTCATTTTATCAAATTCATCAATACAGCATATACCATTATCAGCTAACACTAAGGCTCCACTGCAAAGACAATATTAAAGATATCAATTCTTTTTAATTGGCCACATTATTGAATCAAATACAGAAAAAATGACTGGCAATCCATTTAAAGGAATACTATTATTTAAGCAATTAAGCTAACTTAGGATTATAAATAGTGGAAATAAGTAACTTTGTTTCATGTGCTAAAGGAAAACATATGTACTGCACCTTCCAGCCCATAAGATGTAATGTCATTGTAGTTTAATTTTAGAAAATTAAAAGCATATGTCTTTTAATGCTGACAATTTATAGGAATTGAAATGTAATTGTTACATTTCAAAGTCTATACACTATAAATTAGGATAACGGAATTGATACACACTGTGGAATTTCACAGTAACAAAATTTATTTAATCAACATGTTTCACTACACTAGCAATTTTAGAACTAATTACTATAAAGACTTTCTTTTCACACAGAAATGTTCCTTATAAAAAATCGAATTACATTTTTATTTGATATTCGAATCCTAATCAGAGAAAATTTGTTTTTCCAACGAGCAATGCTTATCACACACCCATCAGTTTGATTTATATTTTTGTACAATGTATCACTATGCTTTACAAATTAGCGATTATTTTTTCTACTTTTCAAAAACATGGAGGGATGAGCTGGAGGGAGGTAGGGTTGGGCTGGGGATGAGGGAGGAAGGAAGGGGAGGGAATGTGGTTCGGGTGAGGGTGGACATGGGGAAATACAACTGGAGAAGGAGAGGGAGGGTTAGGTGGCACATACTTCTTTGGCTTAAACTTTTGTACTATTTATCACTATGCTTTACAAATTAAGGGGCAAAGCCAAGATGGGGGATGCTAGTACTACCTATATATTTATCATGAAGAAAGACACATAAGGTCCGATATAACGAACAGGAGCCACAGATGCAACAAGCACTAAATAACATATACACAGAAAAAGCATGATTGTATGCTGGAATTTTCTTGTAGGACAATACACCTTTGTCACCATTGGCAATTAAAGTGGAGGAACAGAATGGAAGGAGGGAAAGGTTAGAAGAATAGTAAGAAATACAGGGAAGAGATAGAATTATGGAGGAGAGAGCTGATGGGTAATATTTGGTCTGGTTTATTAAAATAACCAGAGCCGAGCATAAGACAATTCTGTTGCCTAAGTTGATGGCTGTGAATGGAAATTATTGTGCATTATTTGCATGCACATGAAACAATTGCTGTTTTGTGATGAAGCATGTTTGGCAATTGGGAGAGAGGCTGAAAGTGAGGGGTTACAGGAAAATGGTTATTCAAATGTATACATATTAGGCTGAGTTGAGCAAGTACCAATATAGAAAGCTGTACAGTGTTCACGTTGTAGATTATAAATAATCTTATTCAAAGCACAGGGAGATGAGGGTAGTAGGATGAGGATGAAAAGAGAAATGAACAGGTTTTCTTGATGATAGCTATGGTGAATAAGGGACAGGTCTTGTGCATTTTGAGTGCTTGCATGGAGTAAGTTCAAATTCTGAGAGGAGGAAGGGTCAGTCACACAAATCATTCTTTCACTAAGGAACAACTACATTAAATGGAGGGCACATACGTCTGCAGCACCAGCTGTCGTGTTTCTGGATCTTTGGTGACATATGCTGTAAGACCCACCGCAGAAGATCCTTTTCCAGATGTGTATTGTGATCGAGGCACAAGATTATACACATATCTCAGTAGCTGTGACTTGCTTGTTCCTGGGTCGCCACATAGGAGGATGTTGATGTCAGCCCTGCAATAAAACGTTTTCATATACATATAAAGGAAAGTAACAGTAGCCATCATATAAAAGAATAGGACAGTTTCACATCATGGTAATACAGAATTACATAAACAGGGATGTTTGAACATACCGAAAGTTGTTACGACCTGAAGTAACAAAGGTCTTCTTGGTGCCACCGAAAAGTTGGAGTAATATACCCTTCTTGATGTCCTCGTTCTCATAGATAGAGGGAGCTATGGCCCTGGCAAGTCTCTCATAGATGTCATCCAGTTTGGATAAATTTACAATAAGCTCTATTCTCTCGGGTGAGAAACGGTGACCTTTCCTGTGGAAATTATAGAGTCACTTAAAACAAGTCTCCTACAAGCACTCTATTCACTACAGAAATGAACAAAAAAATTTGCTCAGATTACACAGCAAATATCTATGTAAGAGACACAATATGCTCAACTATGATAATTGGAGAAGTCAATTTATTTAAATTATTAACTCTTAAGGTCAATCTTTGACATGGAGAAAGTCAAGCACATCAGAACATTGGTCAGATAAAAAATACAGGTAACAAAAAAAATTGACAGACAAACATGAGACATAACACAAAGCAAGTAATACAGTAAGAAATAAAAAAAACAAATAAATTTAGTCTCCATTGAGGTATTCCTTTAAGTCATAAAAATTGTCTTCTAGTATAAACTCCTTCAATCTTTTCTTAAAGATGGTGGGTGTGGAGGATGCTTTTATAAAATTTGGAAGTTTATTATAAATTACAGAAGCTGTGTGGTGTACACCTTTCTGGCAAGTAGTTAGCCTATAGTTTATATGCCCCTTTCCGGGGTATAATGCAGTTATATCATGGAAGAAGATAGGAAGCGAAGCTCCCATAAGGCCAATGGTTATACCAGTTATATCTTTCTTCATTCGGTTCAAAGTACATGGGGTTTGTATTAACAAATTTTGCACACTGCATGATTTATATGCAGGGAAAAATACCCAGACGTTTAAATAGAGGTCGCCCCTCAGTCCTATATGGAACACCACAAATTGCCTTAATTTCCCGCTTCTGAATTGAGAATACTCTTTTAGCATGGGTTATTAGGCGCCAAAAAATAACTCTATATGATAAATAGCTTTGCACTTTTGCGAAATATATCAATTTTAGAACCTCATGGCTTACAGTGTATGTACACTACAGATGACATTTTTTTAAGAATTGCATCAATATGGTAATCCCAACTTAGATCTTCACTACGCCACAGACCAAGGAACTTTGTGGCAGGTGCCCTAACAATATATGAGTTCCAATCTGATTAGGAGACTTTGCATTGGTGGGGACCTCTTTACATGAAAATGTAGATATGTAGTTTTCTTTTTGTTTATTGATAGGTTGTTTGAGGAGCGCCACCTTGCCATATTTCTCGCTGAGTCACTAACATCATTACTTAGGTCTACTCCCGAGGGGGAGTTGATCAGACAAGATGTGTCGTCTGCTGCTGGATAAATGATCTGGCAGGTCATTGATAAAGATGATAAATAGTAAGGGTCCATGAATTGAACCCTGTGGGACACCATATTTTTTGGAAACTTTGTTGGATTTTGATGTGATCTGTAATTGACTAAGAGGATCAGTTTTAGAGTATCTTACAATTTGGTGTCTATTACTTAGGAATGATGTCACCCATTCAAGTGGTTTTCCATGTATTCCAGCCTCTCTAAGTTTTCGGGTAAGAATTCCATGATTTAGGCTCTCAAAAGCTTTGGTAAGGTCGTAAAATACCCCTAGAGTAAGTAAACCTTTGCCTAGGGCTGTGTAAACATTATTACGAAAAGGAAAACAAGCAGATACTGTTGATTTATGTTCATGGAAACCATGTTGTGCTGAATGAAAATACTGTTTTGTTTCTAGATATTTTAACATTCTATTATAAAACACCTTTTCAAATATTTTTTAGAAAATTGAAAGCAGCGAAATTGGACGAAACTCGTCTGAGTTGTGGAAGTTAATTTTTTTCTGAACTGGGATAATAAGAGCTTGTTTCAGACTGATAGGAAAACAGCCTTCCTCAAAGGATTTGTTAATGATATCTGCCAGAGGATAAGCTATGTTATTGATGACAGCTTTCACCACCAGCATTGGGATTTCATCCAAACTAGCTGACCATTTATTATTTAAGCCCCTCACTATATTTATAATTTCATAGGGGTTTGTGGGTTGTATAAAGAAAGCGTAGTGATCCCTACTACATTTAGATGCTGATTTAGGATTTATGTTGGAGTCCATGGGTAAAGGAGTCGAGGAGAATTGTATGTTGAATTTGTTTGCTATCATTTTTGGGTCGTAAATTGCCTCATCCCCAAAGATGACATAGTTTGGACCAGTCTTTTGTCCTACAGGTTTTGTATTTCCCATTATCACTCCCCATGCAGCCCTTGCTGAGTTATTGGATCGAGTAATGTAGTCTTCATTATGGAGTCTTTTCACTTCAGCTACCCTATGTTTATATTCCTTAAGTTTTTTTTTTGTATTCTGCTTTTAACTCACTATTTTGGAATTCATGAGGGTGGTCTGAAAATTTTCTGACCCAACAAAGATACAAGATATTTTTTCTGAATTTTTTTTTAATTTTTCAACTTTCAACAAATTCCTTGTAACTCTACACACTTCTCCTAGCGATGCTCCCATCTCTGTAACCCGTCCAAAAAGTACTCAGCATTTTCTCTGAAAAATGAGTGTTCATGAAGCTGATTACCTCTTCATTTCACGAAAATCTGTCCTCCGAGCGCAAATTTTAGATGAGGGAACAAAAAGAAGTCACTTGGGGCTAGATCTGATGAGTAAGGTAGATGGTCAAGCAGTTCAAACCATAATTCGTCGATTTTCGCCATGGCAACCGCTGAGGCACAGACTAGACTATCAGTCTTCCTACTCTCATTAGGCCTATGGGAAAGTGATTCGGTGTCGCTGTCCAGTGAGCCTAACAAAAGGTGTAACGCTGCAAGAAACGTTGAAATGCAAATTTTTTTCTATATTTTAATCATACTGATTATAAAAACTAATAACTGGCGTTACAACCCATTCACTGCTGTAAATGTGCTTTATATCATTACACAATCAGGTCCTTAGGAAAGTTACTATGAGGATGAGGTATTGACATCTTTGAAGGAAAAATGGAATAATTTAAACAGCAAAAAAACATTAAATTATTCACTCCAACCTAAAAACGTATAGCA
>WURS02465871.1:0-13318 GCA_011762765.2 Rhinocypha anisoptera | reverse complement strand
TCCACACGCCGTGGGCTTAGTACTAGGTGAGTTCTACCCTCACTTAACATACCAACCTTCGGGTTGATCACTGTGGTAAAGTAATCCAAAATAATATTAACAATTACATTACAACTATTTAAAATTGTACACACATACATAGAAAAAAATGGCAACATTTTAAAGTTTCTTCCAAATCAAATAACTGAATATGTATAACATTATTCACAAATATGATGAGAAACAGAAATTCCATGGAGACCTTTTCCACATTTGACACAAACTGTTCTAGATCTATGGACAGGGCCACCATCAAACTTTCATCTGAGTCTGATAATGCTTCCCCTTCACTCTTGTCTGAACGAAAATGGATGCTGTCTTCATTTTCCACAGAGTTGTCGTTATCACTAAGAAATTTATATATTCAACTAATCTGTCACCATCAACACTAGATGCAAATTCATTTATAGAAGTTGATGCCATTTATTAGGCCAGAGGGATATCTCAATTTTGAAAAGGCACCAGGTCAAAATGCGACTACAAATCCCCTTGTCGCAAAATGATACTAGCTATGCCAACGAAATTCTGAGTTTTATATAGGTGGTGAAATTTCATTGTGTACACAACAGCAAAAGATGATACACCTTGTATTCTTTTATGCTCAACATCATCATCATCTTTCAATTACTAGTGCCCTAGCTACAATGATAACAAGGTCGGCAATCGGAGCCACATTGCTGACTCAGCACTCCAGCCGACTAACACACAAGCTGTGAGCATGGTGGCAATTACTTAGTATCTTTTCTTCTCCCTTTCCTTGCTAAAAATCAACGACCTGATTGAAGTGGAAGTCAGTAGTAAATTATAAATTATCTCTTTAGAAACAACAGAGCAGAGATGTAAATCTAGAGTCTTCTTGTTATGAACATAAATCATTTGCGGAAAGAACGAGAATGCGACATGCTTCGCAGTGAAGAAAATGTTTCAAATAAGTTTATTTATTTATTTCGTTCAAAGACAGCACACCACCAATTATATTGAACATATAACAAAGGAAAAACAAAATAATAACAATAAAAACATAACGGATAACAAGTAACAGCACCACTTACAGTTTACAGATAACAAATATACCAATAAACTAGCAGTCACAAGGAAAATGAAAGTTAAAAAGAAAAAAGAACATGCCAAAAATAATATCTCTGACATAAATAAAAAGTACAGAATATTAGATGAAAGTCAATTGGTTTTATGTCTCCAAACAATGTGGTTTATATGGTGTCGCACCAAGAAGCTGTTTCGTAAGAACCAAAAGTGGTGCTCGGAAATTTCAACTCGACATACAGTGCCTCGTAGTAAATAAGAAATCATCACTGTATTATGTACAATTTAAAATATTTATTGAATGAGAAAAACATGGTTTTAATAGTCCTACTCATAGATGACGATATATGGTCGTTGGCACTTCTGGCACATTCTGTAAATGACAATATAGCATCGCATGGCATTCAAAGGGTTAAATATAGATGTTGAATACTCAGAGCATGTGGCAACACAACAGGTGCAGAGCAAACCTTTACAGAACGAAAGCCAGAGTAAGACTGAGATCCCAAGAAGAGAAATTTCCCCATCTGCACTTCTATTAGTTACCTCAGGACCACATGACCGGCTTCAAGCTCCTTCTCCTCTCTGGCCCCGCCATCCCACACTCCAAGTCATTTGAAATGGACTATAGGTAAGCTTCAAACTGACCTTAGGGTTTAGAAGTAATAGTGGGTGGTATAATTCCCTAAGTATTACACTAATTTTAGTGGATTCTTCAAGAGTAGGATACAGCGTTACAATAAATGAAAACCTTTTGGTTCTACCGTGTCAAAGGATATATTCTGACCAGCTTCAGAAAAATGACAGAGTATTGTCAAGATCTAAGCTAGAAGGGAATCTTTGACCTGGTATAAGACCGAAGAATAAATAACGGGAAAGAAAGAGTGGGTGATATACTGGGAAAGCAATATAACTTAGGAATTATACTATTGTTCATGAAGATTGCCTCCTATTTACCTTGTCAAGGACTAAGCCTGAGCATATTCTATATTTTATAACTAGTTTAACAATAATATTAATTTTAGAAGTATTTACTCTGACATAATTCTTTTAAATCAAGATACTTAATGCATATTACATACAATGGGGCAAAAATTTTACAATGCACATTTTATATTTGAATATATAAATTAAGTAATTTCAAAAGTCTTGAATTTATCTCCAACATGAGGCAAATTAGAGGAAATATGCTACAATCTAAAAAATAATTTTCCTATTAGCCACCGTAACCTTACGTATGGGTAGAAAATTTTGCTCCTAATAAGCACTCAAGGTTAAAGAAAAATTAACTACACATCTATCCACAAGAGAAGAATGACATACTTTTCCACAGACTTAATGTTGGTATGACACATTACATGGGTGAAGGTACCTGATGATGCCTTAGCACAGTGAAACACATCATACTGGCAATTCACTCTGTGATAAAGTATCCCTTTCTTCTTCTTTTCACATTAACAACTTCACACGCAGTGAAGCCTGAAAACAGTCAATTTATTACTAGACCAATAATTATTTATTTAAACTTCATACAAGAGGTCATACTAAGAGTTTTTGAAGGTCTACAGCAGTAGTATTTTGTTTATAGAGTGCATCGATGGATATGGTTATTTAGCACCTCTTCATATCATAGAAAAAACCCATCTGGACAAACTCAACACCCATGCCCTGGGCAGTACTCAGATCCATGACCTTAGGGTTAGCCGGCGGGCATACTACCCTCAGGCTAACCCAGTCTGCGGAAAAATACAGTTATACCCATTTGAGATAATAGAAATTATCCCTATAATGGCTCTTTTAGTCATAGTAAATTCACCAAGATAGTAAAGAGAAAGACAATAATGAATGCTGTAATTGAGTACCAATGATAATTAGAAATAGATTTAAAGCCTAACATAATAATGTCAGAACTCTTGGTAAGATATTTGAATTTCTGCAGTCACAAGCTGTTAAAAATATAGGAAGATTGAAACACTTCTTAAGGATTAATAACTTTCATACCAAAGTATTCAGGTTGCATAACCTAGAAATTGCTTGAAACATTTAAATATACAGCCATTTCAAAAGATTATATTTTGTTCAACCTTACCTGTTTAATCTCAGAGGCAGATTGTACAGGAGTCTTTGGTTGGGGTGCCACATCTAATTCACCCTTCTTTGGCAGAATCAGTCCTTTGGAATACTCTAAAATATAATTGAGGACATTTTAGATCTCTGTGCAATTACAATTGAATAATAAAAATGTTTGTGTTATTAAGAGATAATATTATCATTATTGTAATTTTGTACATTTGTGTAACTATTTAAAAATAGTTAAGCACAATGATAGCAAGGAATATGAATCACATACAGTAAGGGTTGGGAATGTTATTAAGTGATTAGGTTATCGTCAATTGAAGACCTGGGGCTAAATGGGTATGGTAGAAAAAACAGCATACAACTGTACGATAGCATCAAATTGCATGTGTTGTCACAATTGCCTTTGATTCAATACTCAAAGAGTCTAGGTAATCTTCTGACATTACTTTTTAATAAGTCTAAAAATAATTTTGTTCTGATTTCCAGTAGAAGAAATGGCAGAGGAACTTCAAATTAGGTAAAAGGCAATAAATACAGACCTTTTCCCTTATCTTAAACAAAATGAATTTCCTTCCTGTAAAATTCATTTCTGAGGCAACAAACTCTACTTGTCTGGCATTTAATAAGCATATACATAGTTAAAGTAGTATAAAGAGTACATAAGTAAGCCATGCTTATTCATGATAATGCATATAAAGAGCAATGATTGGAACAAAACAATAATGATAACAATAAAAAGTATAAATTGGGGTAAGATTGAGACTAAAACAGTTGCTTCTTAAACCTAACCATTTATCAAAAATTACAGTACGAGGAAGGATGAATAGTGTTCCTATGTAAGACATATCAATTCACTTGTGTGAAAAATAAGTTCGAAAATATACTACAAATAAGAGGCTATATAACCTACATCATGAATGAAAATTTTCACCATAAATTTAAAAATTAAGTAAAGTAAGGATATACATGACTCAACTTTCTGCCCCATACACATGGGTTTGCAAGAAAAAATAGTAATTAGAATGTCGCAAGAACATGCAAGAAGTAAAGTCACAGTACATCCATGATACCATGCTAACCTAGTGGCTATGACAGTTTTAATACTCTTTTTAAGTTTTATAATTCGAATCACTGTGAGCTCACATTTTTTCTTTGTGACACTGTTTCAAAATGTGAATTAAATTCAACTTCTAATGCTGCTACTTGAATATTCCCTTTCTTTGTATTTACTTATTTATTTGTAAGCACGCTTCTGCTCAAAAATGTAAAACTCAAATATAATTGCAAAATAGAGTAATTTTGCAGGGAGTTGATTGCCAGTTGTCATTTAATATCTTCCCAAAATCTTTTCCTTGGGTCTACTCCTATTAATACTGCAAAGCAATAACAGTGAATGATACATGGTCCCCCATGGTATTTTCCCAATGAATCTGGCTGAGGCTTAGAAACCACTGTGTACCAAGATACTGTGCGGTTTTAGTTTTTTTGAATTTGATAGAGAAGAGATGAGAGTATGCATCAAGTTGTCAAAAGTCAAGCTTCAGCTATGGGAAAGTACTGATGTGAAGATAAATTTTGCAGTAGACAATTGGTCTTCATCACTGTTTTTAGTTATACGTAATGAATCAGGTTTACATGAAAAGTGAACTCGCATCTAACACAAAAATTAATTCAACCTAGCCGTTTACAAAATCCTTGTAAATTTCAGCCTGTTTAGATCTCAGTTCTAAATGTGCTAATACTGAGTACATACATATATGGAATATGGTGTTCAATAAATGAACTTCACTACACTATAAAAACCATTCATTGTGCTCACCTTCTTTTAGGAGTGAGAGGTACAATGAAAGCTGCTCCCTGACTTTTCTTCGTCCCTCTCCGTTTATCAATTTTTGGGCCTTTTCATGGTCCATGCCACACTCTTTCACTGACACCAATACCTGCCGAGGACAATATACACTTTCAAATTTTATTGAGCTCTATCAATGAGGATTACAATCACCATCATTATTCATACTAAATGCATGAAGTACAGAAACCCAAAATCACATCAAAGGACATTATAAAACATTCACCACTTAGGCATATGCTACGAAAAGATAAACGTTTTTATGAAAAACCCAAGATGAAGACTGGTAAGGTGTGGAGTGAAGAGAAAAGAAAGAGAAACATCAAGAAATAATGAAAAAGATCAAGAAGGAAAGAAGTGAAGAAGAAAGACTTGAAATAAGCATAGACGACAGTGGCTTATTCTAATTAGAAAATGATACAAAATGTAAATAAAATGATACTAAACCATTTGTACATTGAATGTAAAATATTTTAATAAAAACAAATTATTGCACACAAAACTATGCTTTTATCCTGTCAATACACTAAAAATTTCCAAAAAATATATATATTTATATGTTGTCCAATATCTCTTTCTTAGGTAATTTCTGTTATCACTATGTTGAATTGTAATTGGGAGAGTGTAACTTTTCTCTTTTTGTAACTGGACTGAACGTATAGTCCGTGGACCTAGGTTCTTGAAATAAATTCTATTCTATCTCCCATAAACCCCCCCGAATATATTCACCCTTATGGCGACACTTCCCACTCCCTCATTTAGCCATGGAACTTCTTGTTTCCAGTCCCTCCTTTTCCTATACTTCCCCCTAGACCTGCCCTTTCACCCTAATGACAAATCCCACCATGCCCATTCATCGTTTGCCTCTGGTCCCCTCCCTTCCCAGCCCTTGCTTTGCCCTCCAACTCCCCCCTCCTTTTCATGTCTGTATATATACTATATGATACTTAGTAATTTTGTCTTGAACCTGATGTTGATTCAGTGAGTCGAAACACAAAATCTTTATTTTGGTAAAAAGGTAACTGATATATTCTTTCAATATGGTTGAAGAGCACTTGGCATATTTCACAAAAAACAGAGGCAATTCTCAATTTACCAACCACTAACTCCAAAACAAACATGTTGGTACACAAACCACAAAGGACCTAAGATGGATGCTAAGATAGAGGAAATGAAAATGGTGTGATACTTGATCAACAGTTTATGCTGTGTCAATGACAAATATCAGTATGCTTGCCATTCTCCCTTCTTAATTTTCCTAAATGGAACCCCTAACCATACCAGCAGCAGGGACAGTGAATAATCTGTTAGCAGTTTGTGCAATCCTCGAACAAGCAATACAGAGGGGTGCCCTCTGCTTACTCTACTTCTGATACATTCCCCTGCAGCCCTCCCCCACACTTTATTTCGTGGTATTTAAGGAATAATACAATGATGTACTGTCCCCTGAATATGATGAATTGATCCTGATTTAATAAATCTATTTTGTGGATCTGCTGTCTCCTTTAGTCACCATAAACGTTTTATGTATTTATGGAAAGACACCAAATTTCAGGCAAAATTAAACCTTGTTTACATCATACAAAAAGTCAGTTAATATATTCTTGATAAATTAACTAGAGAATATTTATATGAAAGAGATCTTCAGCAATGACAACTTCTATTTCAATTTATTTCAGAAACTGATGATGTTATTATGTATTTGGATAATAGTAATCTACTACCTCTGGGAGATGTTTACTGATGTCCTAATTAGGGCAACAGGGCAAACTTAAGGGGGTGAACGAAATTTTTTATAAAAATAGATCATTCCTTTACTTGGAGCAAACACTGAATGGATACACACATGAATTAAAAATTCCATGCCAAATTCTACAGAAACATGTTCTAAAATTTATTATGTCATATAAAAATGAGACCTTTAAAATTTCAATCTTGCACACTAGTTTACCGGGGAAAAATGAAAGAAAAGTGGCAGGCACTTCTTATGCAAGGGAGATAACCAGGGCATTTCAACATGAACCGATTGTAAAAATTGTCTGCGCAACACACATTAACTGTAGTGCGTATAAAAATCTAAAAAGTTTTATGAGCACAAGTCTACATTACGATTGATGATTATACTTCTCTGATTTTTAAACTCACAAACCTACTCTAGAATACAACTGCCATTGGGTTATTCAGCAGCAGTCTTCTTTAATTGCCAGGTAATATGTTACCTTCCTGCAAGGTTATCTTTTTTTTCAAGGGTATTGCAGTAACATTACATTGCATCCTCAGTCAACATGCAGTCAAGAGCTCAGTTGTCCACAACTGTGTGTGTGTGTGTGGAGGTTTAATGTTATTGTTATGAGATTAAATACTCTATGAGACTCACATCCACTTCCTCCACCTGGTTCTCTTCGCTTAAATTAGGGATATGTATTGTTCCTTTGGTCACTGTCTTCTTTCTTGTCTTCGACTTGTCTTCATCGCCTTCTTTTGCATCCTCCTCTTGTCCAATTAAAACAGCCTTCCACTTGAGCACTATGTCCCACTCATAGAAGAAGATAAGTTTTCCTTTTCGGTTATTCACAGATGCTTCACCTTCACAGTGGTCCACCTCATAAATCCTGCACCTATGACCTGTAGGAGGCAAATCACCAAAATGCAACTCAGAATATTTTCTCACAGTGCCATCTCCATCGAATGCAAACCTTGCTACAGAAATGAATGATAGGCAACATCTTACAGCAGTATGAGAAGCGATAGTCTCAATATGAATCCATAAAAAGGAACTAAACACTTGAGGCTATGGCAGGACAAATCAGGTAGAAGAGTTAGTACATTGCTTTGGAATTAAAATCCACCTCTAAACCAAGATACATTTAGGAAAAGCCATTGCGTGGCAAATATTCACTTATTTTCCAAATTATTTCAAGGACAGAACCTAGCATAATTATGCATAGATATAATAAAATTTTGAGCAAATCAGATCAAGTTTCAGTTTCTCCTTACATGTCTTGGAGAAAGACATTGGCAGGGATTTGCCAGCAGACTGTAATTATTTTGATAGTGGAAAAAAATGCTCAAATTCATTTTAAAAGCCTATATTTCTTCTAATAAAAATGTGAATTATGATTAATCACTGATACGCATCAGCACCATAGATCCACTCAATCCATGAAATTACATTTACATTCCACAGAATGCAAAGGAAAAGTTGTAATAAAAACAAAAATATGTAAGGAAAGAAGAATCGATAAATGCATGATGACAAATGACATGTAAATTACACAACAAGGAATTTAAACCTTTTAGAAAATACTACAAATTTTCCTGAGGCATCAAAGGAATTACAATAATATTAATTATATAGATTTCTAACAGATGCCAAACTACAAGCATTACTTTAATGCAGGTAGCAAATATGTTTCCATGAGCACCACATTCCTACTTTTAAAAAGATATTCATACCAAATGAAATATTAAGTGCAGACATTGGCTTTGTTCCAACCTATAAACTAGAGCCTGAACTACTGTACAAAGTAGTAATTTATATTAGTCATACCATAGTTAAGTACGCTTGGCATTATTTGTTTCTCCAATATTCAACCATTTGTAAAATGACCATAAACCCAAATTCTTTCTTGGTGATCAGGTTTTCCTTCCGGTGGTAAAAGTTTATAACTCTACTAAGTATTCTTCAAAATCGTAACTTTTTATTCAGAAATACAAATACTATATTGTTACTTAAGTTGCTAGTAAGATTTAGAAGAGTAAATATTTTAAACAGTTGAAACAAAAATGTCAGGGTGCTGTTTCTAAAAACTGTTAAATTCCAATAAGAAACTAAATTGATTTACAAGGTGCATTCAGATTTTTAACTCAGTATTGTTTTCTTAATTTACCCTATGCAAAATGACCTATCTAAACCTACATTTTGTATAATTAACTTAAGTAAAATATGCAGTGCATATTAAGTGCCAGAAATCGAGTTGCTGTTCTACAGTACCATAGTCAGATCAACATAAGTGTAACGAATGATCAGTATTAGAGTTACAAGGCATTTGAGTGAAATTTATATAAATAAAAATACAGCATAAGTCTGTTGGTCTACCGAAGGAGCTTCAGCAACTCATATAATCACATAAAAATGTTCTAATAAACCATCATCCAGTTGTATGATGGAAAAATACAGACAATATTATGTTTAAAAAAAAAAGACCTTTCATTTAGACACACTAGATCTTGAACCTAGTATTCAATTTTTAATTTTTCAAATGCACTTCCCAAAAATTCTACTTAACCTAATTTGACAGGTTCTAAATTTAATGTTTTGGTAGGCTTCCCACTTTTTATAACTCCCAATTTCATTTTAATTTGGCTCCTCTTTTGACAGGACCCAACAACAGAAATAAATTCGAAAGTGCTTGATTATTTGATATACTAAATATTTAATCAGGATATATGATTCTGTTGGCTTCAGCATACATGGGATGAGTGAAGGTTACATTCACTTCAAAAGCATGTGATATATTAAAACAGCAGTTAAGCCATGATTGGAATGTACTGCTATTTGCTGCACTAAGACAGACATGCATCATGCATACTCAGGAATGAACAATTTGCACTACTGCTAGAAATGTTTTGGACTGTAGGAAAGAGAAACTGTGTTGATTTCCCCAATTATCTCCATAGCAGCCAAAATAGAATCAGGTCATTCATGACAAAAATGCATATTATTCGATGCAGTGGAATAGCACTCATGAACTATATGTTCGTCATCTGCATAAAATTGTTATAGCATTAGATTATTTCCACTCAAGTATTTATCCTTAAGTAATGGTATTTTCATTCTTGATAAAATTCAGTAGTGATGCCAGGGCAAGTGCCAAAATAAAATTAATTTCTCATCAAATAATAAAAAGGTCATTAAAATTAAAAAGTCTATTGAGTTAATACATAAATGAAGGATAAAAATTGGAAATAAATTTTACAAAGTACTAAATATAATTCAAGAAATTCCAAAACAAAGCATTATTCCAAGAAGTTAAAATTGTTATCATGCACTGTATACACATAAAACAACGATTAAAAATGAATATATATATATATATATATATCAGGCAATATGATAACTAAGTTTAATAATTAATGCACGAAGACAACAGTAATGGCATTGAGTCATGATAAGACGTGATTGTATTTGCAGAGCTGCAATATGTCAACGTTTGGTGGGTGCCTTAATTGATACTAAATTCCATAATAATTAAATCTGCATAGCCCTCAGTCAATTTCAAAAAGAAATAATTTTTTCCATATGAAAAATTAATACAAATGATATAGTCATACGAAATTAAAAACTAAAAAGTCTACTCAAATGACCGGACATTTATATGAGTGAATATACTTGAGGCTAAATAATTTATACGAAATCAGTCATGGGCATAGAAAAATATTATGGTTATATGAAATACTGAGTGTATTGTTAAAAATAAAATTCTCAACACCGGACTTACCTTCTCCCTCGAAAGTTAGGCCCTTAAATAGTTCTTTTATCTTATCAGAAGACCAAGCCGTTGCATTTTTCTCCGTCCTAAAACATTTAAAACAAAGGCCATTGTATTATCACTAGATCTAGTGATTAATAAAATTATGTCAGCCATATACTGCCAATTGTACGCTATATTCTACATTTGTGCCTTGATATTACTATGATTGTAACCATTGTCAGAGGAAATAGGGCACCGTAAGGCTTGAGCTTCAGTACAGTTCTTACCAATGCCAATTGTTTACATTTGTGGCATCAGGCCTCTCCTCGACAATCCACCGAGGATCACCTTCTCCCCACTTTGCCATAGCTGCTGAAATAAAGGGGTTCAAAATGAAAATATTGTAACTATACTTCCATTTCTACGTAGTATTTCACGAAGTCACGATTCCATAATCTGACTGGTTGGTTTACGAAGATAGGAAAATTTCGGCCGCAAGAAACAGAAATGATATCCAAAGGATTTACATGCTTATACACACAAAATCACATGGGTACTAAGGATAGAGCAATAGAAATATAAGAAACTTCGGAGGAAGAAAAAAAACATTTAATAAACAATAAACCGAACTGTGAAGCTGCTGAATCAAATAAATAATTTTAAAATCCGTGGAGGAAGCTAGAAACGGTATTTTGATAGAACTGAAACCCTATTCTGCTATTATGTACACAAGTGACATTGCCGCAGAGCGATCTTCTCCATTTTCATAATAATTGTGACTAACCTTAGACTTATTTCGATGTTAAATGCCAAAAACTAAGAAGGACGATTGCCCGATTGTATTAATTAAATCACAATTATCACAGCTACGGTAGTCGACAACCACACGGCCACACGGAGTATCACGATGTCGAATTTGGTAATCCGTTCAAGCTGAAATTTCTAGATAAACAGCTGAGCATCGCGTTGTTTCCGATTGATGAAAAAAGAGTGTTATTCATTACTATTTAAAGAAAAGAAAAAATGTAACTTATCATTTATCATTAAAATATTTTAATGGGTTTATAAGTCATATAACAGTATAATAGTACGATCAAAATTATATTAACCTGTTGAAATCACAAGTTCCGGTTTTGACTTTCTAGAAACTACTTAGCGGCATGTTTGAATTATAATATTTCGTCTGCCAAAGCTGTTAAAGTTACAGCCTTATCACTAAGTTAATAATTGTGGATTTGTTAATCATTTCGTGTATTATGTCCCATAAACAATATAAATTTTATAAAAATGTGAATGTTTATAATTCATATATTTATATAATTAATTTTTTAATCTTCAATGTCCAGAAGTAGCTATTTAGAAAATTCATTAAGAGGGTGCTAGCACCAAGGAGAAGTAGCAGTTTTAGAAATTGGTTCAGGATAATTTAAAGCATTCCAATAAAATTCGAATTGCTCTCGAATAATTATAACATTAGAGGATAGACCTCCTTTGAGTTGACAATGAAACTATTTTTGCACTCCCGCTTATATTAATAAATGACACATAGCATATGATACATAAGAACTTCCCTTGACACACCATCTGTGGGATTTCTTGTTACTCAATAAAATAAAGATGTTTCATAAAAATAATCAGTGGCAAATCTGGGTCATTAGAACTTTTTCTCTTTTCCCTCTTTGACTGTCTCACGGGCGACGTGATTTAAAGAAAAATTTCCCTTCAATGTTCATCGCTTATAAATCACGAAATGTTCATTTATATACAGACTGAAGTTCTGAAACTCGTCCCTTACTACAATCTTTTCCTTACACTATATATACACCCTTCTAACAGTCCTCTCGTCTCACAATATCACATCGGAATTCCATTTTTTGTAAGTGCTGTTGTGTATTTTTGTATGTTGTCTGTTATGTTGTGTTACCACTTTATTTTAAGTTAATTTTGGTCTCTTTTTTATCTGACGAATATCGGTCGTATGCCGCTTTTGGAGCAATTCAGATAAATCCAAAGTACGTAACTATAAGATCAATCAATCTGTTTATGACACACATTTAGAACATGAGGTAGACAAAACCAAAAGAGATATTGGACTTCACACAAAGAATAAATAAGAATTGAGCATCACACCATCCTCGACCCAGTAAGCTACATTGACTCTCTGTAAGCAAGACGTAACGACGGGTATTCTATGAATAAATTGTTACGGTTGGCCTTCCTCCAAAATGAAGGTGAATTATGATTCAGTTTCCAATCTTGGAGAGACAAGAAAGCAAAAAAAATGATATTACCATGGAATAAACAACTCCATTAAAAACTAATTTTCTGCCACAAAATATGCCGCAATGACCATCTAAAAAAATAAAAAAAGGAACTCTCGAACGTGTGTCCTCGGGAAATGAAATTGTCTACCCTCGAGCGGAATTTTCGCCGGACCTGTGCGCGTCTCGCTGTCTTCCTGTGTCCTCTTCCAACTTCCCTTCAACTCCCACGTCCACATTTAATTATTTAATTTAACACTCCCGTACGCCCCGCATACTCTCCCCCCCCCCCTGCCTCCCCTCCCCGCCTTAGTATGTTGATTCTGCGGTGACGAAAGTAGTTGGTCCAAGGGGTGAGAGTGCACGTCTATCGCTCTACACACCCACGCACACACGCACAAAGGAACACGCCACCCATTCCCCGACGAGGTATGAATTGGCCCCAAGGAGCAGGGACACGAGGTGCGATGTCACCCCCCCCCCCCCCGCTTCTCAGGCCATCGCTCCACCCCCCCCCCCTCCCCATATCTCTCTCTCTCTCTCTCCTCCTCCTCCCCAAAACCCTCTCCCTT
>WURS02465860.1:0-13319 GCA_011762765.2 Rhinocypha anisoptera | reverse complement strand
AATTGCAAATTTTGTAACTTATTTCTTAGATTATGGATCGTTTCCACCACATCTCAGCTGACTCTATAACGTTTATTATTAAACATTCTTTGGGATGACATAATTTTTCCTGAAGTTTTGCAAACTGTAGCCCATTTGAGGTTAGTTAAACTTCATATGTGTAACCATTGTAATTCAATGTTGCTTCAACTTTTGTTTTTGATACAAATAGAATTTCATTAAATAAAATTGACAATTATACCGTTGCATATTTTCGAGTTTTTTTGTTATTACTAGTTTTTAAGAAATAGTGGAATTGTTAAGAGTTGATTTTTTAAAGAATGCTTTGTTTTTCTTTCAATCTAAGCCGGATAATTATGAACATTTAAAAAAAAGGTTCTTCGTCATAGGCTTGCCAAATAAAGCTTCTTTTAGCCTCGATTCTTCTGTTATGTTAGTTTTCATTCTCATTATTTGTTTTCACTATTTCAAGGCTAATAATAGTTATTTCGTCAAAAATCTATATCTTCTATAATTAGAAACGTAATAGATTCTCAAAACTGTGCGACCTTTAATTATTACTCCAATACGTAAATTTATTTATTTTTACCTTTTATGATGCACCGAAATTTCGCAAGTTGGCCTGAAACATTGAATTTATCTTTTTTATTCTTAATATTTACTTATGTGAACATCGATTTCGAGAAGGAACGTTTCCGATTAGTGATTACACCTTGGATCATCCAATAAATCTCATATTGATATTTATTTTGTATGCCATACACCACCGAAAGGAAAAGATCAAGGACCGTCGTAACATAGCTCAGCAAGGAAAACTTAAAAGACCTGAGATTGAACCAATTATGATTTACTTTTGGAATTTTTTTGCGGAAATTTTTGCTGAAATGGTCCACAAGAGATAAACGAAAACTTTTGGGGGATCCCCTTGAACTGCAGATTCTCGTATAGAGGAATTCAGAGTTTTTAATATTTCATGATTTTTATCAAAGTGTTTTTTCGATTAAGCCTGAGTTTCAACATGAAAGACAGTTATTTTGTTTAAATAGCAATTCCGAATTTCAAATTGCTCTCGCGCCCTGAAAGATAATTTCCTTTTAAGAATGCATTCGTATTTGAACCGGAATCACGCAAGGAATGACTCTCCCCGAAGGGGAAAACGTTTTGTACGTGAGCACCACGTCTCGCAAGGTCTCCTCTGCCTTTATCAGTCACATCCCTCTCTCCCTTCCCACTCACAACCTCTGGCCTTCACGCACCGAGTAACTCAAGCCAGAGAGTTTCTCCCGTAAGACTCTAGTCGTGGAAATTTGTTATTGTTTTCCATGGCTAATTTGTGTACGAGAGTAATCAGTTGCTCGGGCGGCTATCATACTAATCAAAGTTTTTTTTCCCGAGTGCCGTGCATGACCTCCGTTTCATAGCTTTCCTTGTTGAAAACTTGGAGAGGCGAGAGAGACATTAAATGGCAAAGTACTCTCATAAGCATACCCTTTCTATAACAAACTTGAAAATCCATCGACTTAATATGCCAATTATTCCATTATGTTCTGTATGGAAACTGTGAAAAGATCGAGGCGAAATCTATGTGACGCATTTCATTGCTGTAGCTGACAATTTAAGGCCGACGTTTAGATGTCCATCGTCTTCAGGGCGTTGACGTCTTCAGGGCAAATACCTCGGAGTGATAGCCCTCACCCCGAGGTTTTTGTTTTAGTATATTAAGGAAGAGTGTCGAATGAAACCCTCCTGGGAAATAGTATTTTCCCTCACTTTTGATGTTTTGAATTTCTTTAGAGTACATGGTTCTCATCATTATTCTCTAAGCAGAATAATAAGACCATATTGCAACAATATTCTTTGTAACTTACCCACTTTTTGTCTTCACACCTTCAGAACACCACGATAATTAACAAGGTGCACTTCCAGAGGGTTGTCCTTCGGATTGTTTCCTGGTTCAATTGACAGACTTATACAGGAATAGACAGTGATTGGAAAATATAGAAATTGGTATATAGAAGTTGGTATATAGAAGTTGATAACTGGAAATTGATTTATATAGCCACATTCACCCTCTGCTTCGAATTTGAATTATTCTTATTGTATTAATAATAAGATTAAAGAATAATTAACTCAGGTAATTTCTTTAAAAATAGTAAAAACTAATAAGTATACTTATTTCAGCTCCCATCCTGTTTTTCTCTCAGAAAATTATAGGCAATTTCTGACATCATTATCTATGGTCCCCCGCAAATATTTTATGTGAAATATGAAATAATTGTGTCTGTCCGTAAATTTTAAAAGAAATAAAAGTTATTAAGTATATTTATCCAGACCCACAAGAACATCTGTCACATAAAATAGGATATTTGAGTGTTGACATTAAATTGAATTCCAAATAAATACATGACATTTTTTTCTATTTTATTTCCAAAATTTAAGAAAATATAGAAATCGAAACCAGCAGTTTCTGTCCATCACTTAATTATAGAGCTGATAGAATTTAGAGCATTTCGAGGGAATAAATTAATATTTATAACCAAAATATGCTTTTGCAGATTCAAAACAAAGATATGGGAATTGCACTGGGAAAATATGGCATGTTACAGAAAGATTTTGTTGGCATTACATTATAATTTGGTAAACAAAGGAGCAGCATTATCAATTCACATGGATTGTAGCTTAGTTTTTTGTTAAAATGGTGTATTGACGGCTACTGTCCTTTTGCTCCTCATCAAATCAAATAAAAATCCCAATTGGACGAACACAATATCCCGAGAAGGAACTAAAACCTGCGACCTTTAAGTTAGGCGGGGGGAGTGCTATCCTTTCTGGCTAGCTCTGCCGGCGTTTTCCCTGAAATGGCATTGGTAAAATGATATATCTTTCTTAGAAACTATATGTATACCGTATCAAGTAAGTGTCGATATAATTATAAGCGGGCGTAAGGAGACCAGGTGCGGATAAATGGAAATGGGTAATACATGGATGGTATATTCACAAACATTTATTCCAAAAAAGTATAGATTTGGATAATAAATTGAGGCCAAGAACCACTAGGAAGAAATAAAAATACCGCGTTGAGAAGACAGTGTGAATACATGGAGAAGTTAAAAAGAGAAAGAGGAATGGAAAATAGAAAAACTACCGGTTATAAAAAATAAGTTAGTAAAGCTGTAAGTGATTCAAAGAAATGTAAGGAATAGATAAGACAATTAGGTGGTGAAATGATAGCATTAGGCTTAAACATAATGTAAATGTAAAGTGCACAAGCGTAGCATAAACGCAAATATTGATGTTGATTTTTTAAGTCAACTCTTGATTCAAATCAACCTGGTAAGGTCGAAACCGGCTAAGTTTCAAATATATCTTGTGGAATCAAACCAAATGTTTTATTTTTCGAAATTTCAAAAAGTGAACTTGACTGCCATTGAGATTATCCAAATACTTAAGATTTTTACGATTTAAGAAATACACAAGAATTTTAAGGAGCAATTGTAGACTTAACATAGAAATTCTAAGGGAAGCTGAAGAGGAGTTTAATAAAAGAGGAAAAAAAGAAAATTAAAAATACAGAACATTTTTCTAGGCAAAATAACTTCCAGGAAAAATATAATGGCAAGAAAAGTCCTTGGACAAAAAGAAAGAGGAAGGACAAGAAAGAAGTTCCTGAATGACATGAAAAGCGTTATGAATGTTACAACATATCAGGAATTTAAACGAACAGCAATTGAAAGAGCGGCATGGCTGCAACAACATGACTCTGCCTTAAGAAGATGATGATGACTTGTAAATATGATGATTTGTAAAGTGAAGCGTAATTATTCGGTGGAAGTAGATAATTTCGACATAATTACTGAAGTTCTTTGGAATAACAATGGAAGGAAGAGTTTTTATGGTACACACTTAGCATCAATGAAAAAGGAGTTGGATCAGGAGACTTCGCGAGGTCCAATAGAATAGTAGCTTTTAAGGAATACAGGACATTGAGTTTGAATGCTGACGCGACTAAGGTAATATGAGAATTATTAGTGCATCGCGGGAGTGTAGGGTGAATGAAAACTATAAATGAAAGCATAAAGATGTAATATAACTAGTATGATTTGCCTAAGTCCGTGAAATATACAGTGATGTATGGTGTCACCTTGTCACTCCTCCTAAAGCGAATTAAGAAAATATTGTATTTCCATGTTGTTTGTCAATGCTGAGTATCATCAGATCCAAATAAAGCCAATTGCGAATTTTCTATAAACAAATTTAGTGATTCGATCGAGGATATCCATTTTCTTACTTCAAAATAAAGTTAATTTTGATTATAGAAAGTATGGTGTATTTAAGGCAAGATGACAGCAGTAACTCTTTTTAGATAGTTTATTGAAAATTAAAATAAATTTAATTAAAACAAAAAGAATATTTAAAGGCTATTTATTAAAGGTTATATTTTAGAACTTGGCAGCTATTCCTTTTAGAAGCCTACTAAAAGCCTTCTCTCTTCTTCGTTTTCTCATAGTCTCACCCAATTACAAAAACCTAAATTATGATATGATCCTGTGATTTATTTTCCTATCTGTTTCACTATCTGATAAGCAGAAAAAGTAACCAAATCGATATAATTCAAGTAACAGTAATGAGTAATAATAGAGAGCAATAATCATGTGCCAATTGCATCCCTTAAATTGTGAAATACACATCCACGATAAGTAATTATTATGTGTACGTACAATTAGGGTTCATGCTCGTATATTTGCTTATGGTTGGATGAAATGTATTTCTTACATATCTCCTCCAGCAGCCGAGGCCATTTCGTACATTAAGGGACTGAAATGTCTTCATGGAAAACAAGATTCATGCGGGATGCTGAATAACTAATTTGTGATAAATATGGGAAGTTTTGGTCAATTAAACTCATTGCCTTCTGGTACTCTAGGCAAACAATCACTATCTAAAACCCTTACTTTTATTTCATCTGCAGTTATACCATACATCCCCAAATATGATTAGGGACAAAAATAAACCTTTTTTGCCTTAAACATCCCAAGATTTACTATTATAAAGTGTTACCATATTTGCATTTGTCTGCTACTTACAATTAGCCCAAATTTCACGTATCGGATTCTAAGTCGACGTATCAATAGATATATTGGCAAGAAGTTTCCGTTCAAAGGTCGTGCTATCATATAATATCCATTAGTTCCTATTATAGTGAAGCATCATAACGAGGCTTCATTTGGACTGATTTGGTATTTGATAAATCTTTGGAGAAGTAATAAAGGCTGCCAGTATTTAATCAAGGGATTGGTGGCCCAGTTGGAGGGTCTCTCGCCTACAGAATGTAATACATACAGAATCAAGGTTCGAAACCGTGTTATACGTACATCCTGCCATCTCAAGCTAAAGACATTCTAAGTGATTTTCTGGGTTCCAGACATTTCTAGGAAACCACATGGATGAAGTGAAAGAAATTGCTCCTCTTTTTCTATTGTGTGAATGTGCACACTTCGTCGAAGTTAGCAATGGCCGCCGGGTTTAGCCTGGTGGGTAACATGCTCACCGGCTAACCCAAAGGCCGCGGCTTCGGATCCCTCGCATGGCATAATGTTGTGTTTTTATACAAGTAATTACCGTGAACAGCTGGCGTCAGAAGGGACATACGGTCGTAAAAACATGTGCTAAAATCAATAAAAAAGCCACCACATATAAAAAAAGGAAAAATGTTAAGAGAAGAAAAATGGGATGAAAGTTGGTGAGCTCTATCCTCACCTCAAACCAACCTTAATGTTGAAATATGTGAACTCATTAACATGTATTAATTTTAAAATATATTATATGATAGTTAACTCTTTGTGTATTTACCTGTAAATGTAATATGAATATTTGTTGTAAGGTATATTTCTCTGAAAATCTTTTTTCTTATCCTAATTCCCAGCTTGCTTTCATCGTGTTACGACTGGAAGGCTTATAGCAGATTCATTATCACATCGGGCAATGCAAGCTCCTAACCTTGATGACTGCCGCAAACTGTGTTCCATTGAACACCATTTTCGATGTGAAGGCTTCTTGTACAGGTAATAAATAGTAATTAATGGCTTATTTGGTAAAGTTAAATCTTATAAACTTATCGAGTAAAAGGAGTTTTATTTTGTAAATTCAGTGTTTACATTCGTATATACTTCTTTAAGTACTAACAATAAAATGGCTTATTGAACTATGCCAAAGTTAAATATACTGTATGGTATTGTACATGTTGTAACAGAATGTTTTAAAATGATGCTTCTATAAGAAATAATTATCAAATAGACATTTACAAAAAAATGCTAAAAATTTCATTAAATTTTCAAAATAGCATACATAGGCATAAACCTGAATTTAGTGGTAGCACCGTCTCTATTCCTTCCAGTGGTTATTTTGAACCACTGGACAGCAGTTCGACCCGATTTTACTTTAATCTGCTCCCGGGTTTGTGCAAATCATCGTGAGTGAATCATGGCAAGACTTGGTTATGAGCGAGGCAAGATTAGTGGTCGAGATTAGCACAGAACTCATTTATATGTGAATTGTAAACTCGGCCATGAGAGAGTGGTGTTGTTATTATTCTCAGGAGCTCAGCGTTGCAATACATATACCTCTTTAAACAGAATGTTCGTTTGTATGCTCCCATCGTATTGTTCTGCCTTGGCTTGGCTTCCAATTTCTTTTACCAAGAGCGATCGAAACCATGTCGCCACTAGAAAATTTGTCTCTTATGTCACTTTGTTCCAAAGTTCACCTTCCAAACAAGTATTTAGCGAAAAGTGAAACTTGTTATTTCTGTAACGTATCACTTATCAACTCTATTTAAATAATTTTCCTCAAGAAATTGAAAATGGAAATTTATATTTAAGTTGTTCCGAAATCCATCTCGATCCGATGGGTGGAAGTGCTTTCAAAATTCTAACTCTTGAGTGCGGTAGAATGGTTTACGTCTGCAATATTGCTGTTGAGCACATTCATTCGAAAACCTCCATGGGAAGAAGTATCTGACTATATAATATTCTACATCTTTCACTTATTCTTATTATGGCTTTTTCATTTACGTAATTTAGTAATTCTCAGGTCCTGCCAGGATTTAATATACTTTTATTCTGTTCTTCTCCTAGCAAAATTATGGTTCCTTGACCATTACTGGCACCTAACATGTTCCAGTATCTGGATAAGTAGTTTAAAATCGTAAATTAAGGGTTTTTTCATTTCTAGTAGGTAACAATGCGTTATATTTTTCGTAGAAACAATTCAAACTTTGATTTAGCATCTTATATTTGATATTCATTCTAAAAAATCTCAAAAGGTCGTTACAAACACCCGTGTAATTCAAGTTGTTGAAGATGAACCATTTAACCGAACTGTAAAATTCACTCCTCACTCAGCAAGCTCATGCTTCTATAAAAACGTGAGAGGATTTTATAATAGTGGCTCAGCAGATAATAAATGCATGATTAGCTTCGGGAAAGTGCCTCTATCCATTGTTTCCTTGTTACGAGGGTACTCGCCAGTTTCAGATCTATCGGGTATCTTTAACCAATGTCGATAAACGGCGAAAGAATCTCGAAACAAGACAAATGAGACATCCGGATCCTGAGGAAGGTTAATTGAAAAGTCGTCCTTACCTTTTAATTCTTTAAATTGCAAATGAAATATCCTAATTACTGCTCACCTTCTTCTTGGGGTTCAGAAATCAGGGATGAAATGATTACAAATAATTCCACTTAAAACACCAGGCTAGAAGTTTGGTGCTGTGGATGCGTTATGATGAAATCACCATAGACTTGGTGTCACCACCATGTCACTTGGTATTTCATAGAATAATTATTTATTTGAATCTTGAAAATAAGCTAAGAAGGCTTCACATTGTTATTATCACCTGAAGGGTAATGGAAATAATTCGGGGATACGGATATGTCATTCCAACTGAGAGTTGGATAGAGATTTCCCTATGTAAAGACGGCTTGATCCCGAAGTCTGCACTTTTAACTTGATGACTTGAGAACAAATGCCTATGCCACCGTTAAATTGAGCTGACTTTGAACTTTGTGAGGCTCTTTCAATGCGTCGAGAAGAATATATCACCGCCCGCCATGCCGCATCGAATGAAGCCCACGTTAGCCTTCTCTTCTTAAGTGCTAGACTGAAACATAATCTACGATTTTATTCACAGTCAAGGTGGCAGAACTTTAGAACGGTCCTGGGCAGACACGGAAACTTGTTTCTCTGGTCTATCGGATTATTCCGACGTATTTTCCTCGATTCTTGAAATCACCCCACTGCCGCGTGGAGAGATCGTGAGGTCGCCCAATCTAGAATGCGTAGTGTTTTAAAAGGTTATGAGCATTTTCGAAGCTTCCCAAGGCTATCTATTTTACGAAATTCAGAGGGTTTCAACCGGCTTTGGGGCAATGACCAACGAGAATTCGATTTCATCTGAAAATGTGCTATTAAGCCATAATTTTCCCTCATACTTGATATTCTAGAAAGCGTTAAGAATTAACTTGAAATTTCATAAAGTTAAACGTTACGGCCTTTATAATTGATAAACGGCGGTCAAATATGCTAATGTGGGCGCATTTAGTGGATAATTCAAGCATTTAAAGGTGGTTGAATGTAAATGACTTTGAATGACGATTATTGGTGTAAAAAGGGAAGAAATAAATTCGGAATGGTCAAAATTAAAAGAACATCACCAGGGAGTATATAGGATATTAAACCATTCAAAATGTAAGGTACTGTACTTAAAATTTCCACCACAGGGCACAGACACAGATCACGGAATCGAAGCCCGACCTTAACCAATAAATGTGCTTTCAAAAGTTTCATTTCAGTATTTGATATGTTCTGAAACATGAAAACCCTGGAATCACAGTCTCCGTTAATCGTAATGTCTATTATATTCAAGGTTAGTATGGCTTTCCAGTATCGTCTTATAATTCTCACTTGGAGTAGGATATTTAACGAACGTCAAGTAATGAGACGAAGTTTATCTAAGAGTAAGACTTCTTTTTGAGTATTTGAAAATAATAATTCGTAATATTTTCATTGTTGTAAGTTGAGGGGAATCTTTAGATCAGGGAGTACGAAAATGATTTCTCTTTTTTATTCGACTTTTTAAAAACATTTTGTAGCACTAACATGTAAATTTATTAAGTAAAATGGTATAGCTTTAAGATACCTTTTTGTATTTTTAGACGCCTACTTAACCTTAGGTAGATTATAAGGAAGTCACACTGTGAAGTTTTTACTTCCACATGTTAAGATGTTCAAGACTACGATAGAGGGTAGATTGATGGTTAAGCGTGGCATAGGGCGGAAAAGAATAGAGATATGAGATAGAATTAGGTCTATTAAAAAGAATGAAGAGATAAATAGGGATTTATTGTGATACAAGGTACGGTAGGTCTTTGTGGCGTTCATCGAAAACCTATTTTTACTAAAATCCTACCGGTAGATTACCAATCATCATCATCATCATTTCCTGAATTGATTATAATACTAACGAGATTATAAATTATGTTTTGTTAATTGAATCCATTCTCATATTACATTTGACGAACACAAAAAAACTACCCCATTGTTTTTATTCCCTTAAATCATCTCACCTTTCAACCTCTTCCTCAAGAGGTAAATGGACACTTTGTTCACTTCTGATGGTCTTACCAGCTTAATGGACAAAGATAGAAATACATGACGAATCCAATAAATCGTCTCTCCGAATTTTTCGTCGAAGAAAGAGGTGTTTATAAAATTACTTTAAAGCCCTTAAATTCCATTGTGTATAACCTGGACTAGTGGTTCCCGAACTTTTGAATTATAATTATATATGAGGCATGTTCAATAAATAACTGAAATATTAGTTAATTGGGAATCATTTTATTCATTCGTCTATATCAATATGTAATGTGTAGTCCCCTTCGGAGTAGTCCTCCTTAGATATTATACACTTGTGCCTGTACTTTTTAGCTCTCTCGGCGATGCGTTTTTAATCTCATCTCTTTATTTTTGGGAACAGAAAAAAGTCAGACGCCGGCCAGGTTAGTCTGTGGGGAGCGCACTCACCGGCTAACCCAAAGGTCGCGGGTTCGAGTCCCGCCTATGGGATGGATGTTGTGTTCGTCCAGAAGGGTTTTTTCTGTGATTTTGAAGATGTGCAAAATGACCATAGCACCCTATAAACAAAAGTGCTATTACTACAAGAAGTCACAAGGGACCATGTCTGGGGAATATGGAGACTGGGGCATAATTAGTGTTGTTTTTGGACAAAAATTGACGAATAAGCAGTGAAATGTGAGCAGGTGCATTATCAACGTAGTGAAAAAGCAGCGAATCGTTTCGCCACAAATACGGGCGTTTCTTTGGTATTGCTTCACGCAAACGTCGTTGAACTTGTAAGTAGGTAGTACTCCTTATTGGTCGTTTGACCTTGACAAGAACTCATAGTGCACTATGCCGTTAACTGATATAACGCGCGAAATTATAAATTTCCCCTTACTTTTTTGAGCACACCTAGTACCTTTTGGTAGCCCATTTTCTTGATCAGGAAAATTGTTAGCCTCTAAGGAAAATAAATAAAGTCTATTTACAACATTTTTAATTGATAAAGTGAAGTTATATCGAGGAAATTGATTTTATTGCTTAAGCTTCCATCAATAGACACATGGAACTTTCTCAAAATTCAACAATTTTAAGATTTCACTTGCATTTCAAGATTCAATTCGACTTTGACATCAATAAAACACTTTACAATTTCTTAAATTTCACAGTGTAGCCACAAGATACTTTTCGCACACCCCCAGGCCATTGGCATTGGCTTTCAAACCATCTAATGCTGTGGACTCATTTTCTATGCCGTACCGAAGTGTTTTATACACCTGTAACGAGAGGAAAAGTTTTCATGGAACCTTTTAAAATGAGCCCATGCGCAGCACGTTGCTTATAAACAGTAATATCTTCCGAAGATCTATCAAAGATTTCAATATAGGGATTATTCAAACCGAATTACTATTTTGCGGAAGGATTTGGTGTTTTCCCTGCGTAGTCACTGAATGAAGAGTTCTCGGGATCTTCACCGGGTAAAGAATTCCATTGTTGCCAACGTTCCGATATCCGACTCGGCCATTGTTCTCAGGACTTGAGGAGGATCCTCCTATTATTTTTATGTTATCATTGAAAACATTGTAATCGGTGAAAACATCATAAAATTCATGAATTTTTTTATTAGTTCACTGTTCTGATATATAACTGCCTGCTCTCCGTCAATCTCCTCCTACACCGCTTCGTGGAGCAGTACGATGAAACGTTCAGTGGTGCACAAGAGAGTATCAGTTAAGTCATCAACCCTTGGGTCAGCAGCGGTCAGTGCCGCTTTAAGAAGCACAAGCTTTGGTTAAAGTCATTCAAAAGTTACCATTTTCGGTTCAATTGTTCGGAAAATAAACAGTAAGGAGAATAGTAGACCTCCAAAGTTAATTACCCTCTCCCACCCAACTCCTCTCTCTCTCCCTTTGCAGATGGGACACACGACTCTGCTCCCTCACCGCCGCTCCCCTCTCCGAGATCCGCTTCCAGGAGCACGCCCATGCACCCTCCGCTGAATACTTCGCAAGGACTGCTGTAGGCCATGGAATCTGCCCTCCCCGTGACGGAGGGTCTCATGGAGGCAGGGGACCCCAGGGCCCGGCGGGGTGGCCTTCCCGCGACTTCGGGGACGGAGGCTCTTCGGCGGGGAGGCCGTTCGGAGGGGGATCCAACAGTGGTTCGTCGTGGGGCAGCAGTGGTGGAGGAAGGACTCCAAACGGGCAGCAGTTGCCTGGGTTTTACGGCGCGCCCGGCGGTAGCGGCGGAGGTTGGCCGCAGCAACCCGGACAATCAGGTGAATATGTTTTGTGTGATTGTGGTGTGACGAGCGAAGCTCCGAAAGGATTGAGTTGATCTCAGCTCCCGCTGGATCCCGCAACATTGTATTGCACAACTTGGGTTCACACAGATGTATGAGGCATATATTTCCTATGGAAAAGTGTAATTTTTGTTGAGAATTTTAATAAAAATAATCAAATCATGAGAATGGTGTGTATTTAATCACCACTGCCTCTGAATTTCATTGACTCTCTCGTCATATGCCATCACCAAGGTGATTTTCTGTCGATAGAATCTTCGAGTATTTGTATGTCCAAGTTTCTTGGCCAACATTCCTAATGAGCACACAATAGAAGCTATTTTGATTTTCCTTTCTTCCCACAGGCTTAAGCATATTACTGGTAAGTAGGGAAAGAACGAAATTATTCGAAAACTACAGTAGTAAATAGTTAATGTCCTACAATCTGACTTTTTTGGAACACGAAAAAATCCTTATCCTGAATGCTGGAGGTTGAACAAAAATATATCGATTCGTCGAAGTGTACTTAAATGTTTTTTATTGACCATTGATGAATTTTCATCGTTTAGTGGTTTATATTATGTATTATTTATAATATTTATTCAAAGGAGTCGATAAAAAACGGAGTGACCCGTTTTTTACATAATTGATCCTTTTTCACGCCAAAAAAACGCGGTAGAACTCATGGTGTCAAAATCATCCACTTTTAACATAAAATCTGTCTCTTGGGAAATATAACCTGTATCAAATGATGTTATCTTATTCTATTTTGGGTAACCGAGAGAAGAGGAGAAAGAGGTAATGCTATAAATTTTGTTTTTATAAAATTGTAATCCAAGAATTACTTTGAATTGTGATGAATTAATCGTGTACATAGTTCCTTTTTTTACTTTTTGAGGAGATCGATTATTTTTTGAAGAAAACATTTACTACTAGAAAATAATAAAGGAAAGTATTTTAAGAAGTGTCAGAATGAACAGATGTCCAACGAAATCACCGATAACTACCTTCAATACGTCGAGAGACTGCGCGAGGTGTGTCGTTGGAAATAATTCTGTTTTAAAAACAGTATTTTCAGCACTGCATAATCGGTGATACTGTAAATTTCGGCCATATATCTACCACGGTTGATGTCGTCAACTGAGATTCCTGAATAGGAAAACTATTCTTTCATTTGGTGAAGTTGAAAAGTGACCGATTGTATGTGAGGCGACGAAAGGAAAAGCCAAGCGAGATAAGGGTTTTGGGCGCCACCGCGGGGGGCGCGCCGGGTTACGGTGAAGAGAACAGTGGGGAGGGCGGAGTCGGGAGGGCGTGAAAGCGGCGGAGTTACATAAGGTGGGAAAGGTAGCCGTTCGACCGTCTGACTGTGTTGCCACAGCTCTTTGTCTGTATTACAGGTCCCTCGGACCACCGATTTGAT
>WURS02465849.1:0-13320 GCA_011762765.2 Rhinocypha anisoptera | reverse complement strand
ATGGGGGTGGGAGGCGAATCCAAGGGGATGGATGGCACCCGGGGATGGTGGAGGGTCTCTGGGATCGGGATAAGGGCGCCGCAGAAAATGAAAGAGGGCAAACAGACGACTTTTGCGCGGTCCAAATCGAATCACATTCTTAATCTCCAGCGATCATTACCAAATGCGATAATGAAACCTGTTATCCGTACACCCTGGAAAGAGGATAGATAAACACCGATGGATCTCTTAATCAGGGTGGATAATCGATCGGGTGACTGATGATTTGAAGGTGAATTCGAATATTTTGGAGGAATTTTTGGGTGTTTGTAGAAAAATTGACCGATAGTTTTCATAATAAGGTTCGAGCGACGAACAATTGTTAAAAATGGACGTAATTTCGAAAGATATACATTTTGTGGTTTATTGGTAGACAAAGTTAAACATTTTCAAATAATACGGGTGTTAGGTTAATAAATTCTTAATTAAAAATATATAAAACACAAGACTTGATACCTAGGACAGGTATAAGGAAAAGAAGAAGAAGGATAAGGGAAAGTAATAAAGGAAGGAATAAATAAATATGCAAAAACCTGTATCAAGCAGCAGTTTTATTGCTTGGCTCAACCTGGAGAGTATTAATTAAATTTTTAATATAACATGACAATACAGAGTCGTAGAACGCTTAAAATTAAAGGTGTTTTTGGAATAAGGATTGTAAGGGGTCTAATATTTTAATGTCATTGAACTGAAATTTATGTTTTAGCGTGATATTTTACTATAGAATAATATGCTTTTGACTGGTAAACTCAGGGTGACTTAAACATATTTCACCGTTGCCAACACATGGGAAAATATGGAGGAGTAGAATAATTTACAACGTGACTCAATGCACGATTCTTAACAGAATGGTCCTCAAAATATTAAAAATATATTTTCATGTAAGATATTTGATATTCGTAATTCAAAAGCAAGTATATTCGGTTATATATAATAGAATGATCAGGAAAATATGCGCAAAGAATAAATATATCGTTATATATCAGCTATTGTCTAAGAGAAAATCAAAGAGCAAAAACTGGATTTGGTGATATAACATGCGAAAATGGTTTAAATTTAAAATGGTGATCTTTAAAATGAAAATATGCTCATACATATGAACTGTTGTTACTTAGTGTCATAAGCTGAGAAGGTCAAATAGAGGATTTAATTATTATTGCTATAATAGCTTTGATACTTAACGAGTCTCTTGTTCTTATAAAGAAATACAAGTATTTTTTTAGGGTATAAATTCAATTCTTAATTCGCTTGCAAAATAGAATTTTACCCTAATAAGTTGATATAATTTCTTGGTATTATTATGCACATATATCCAAAGTAGATTTGATGTATGTTCTTGACCACGTATGATTCATAGTATGCTAAACAAAGTTCCAAAAATATTACTTCTTAGTCAAATAAATAAGTTTTGCACACGACATTTTCATCTTTAGTTACATTGTTCATATTATGCCACACTTCCAGCTTCCTTACTATCTTAAGGGAATAGGTAATGAAAATTCATAAATGAATACAAAATTCTTCGTCGGTTGAATAATCAAGGCGTTTAGTACGTGGAACACGAAGACCGACTCCTTACTCCCGGGACACATTCATTGTACAAGCAGAAGGCCATCCACTCCACACTTCACTGTTCCGGCAGTAGAGAGATATTTCCATTCCAGGAAAATTCATTTTTCGGAATAATTTACTGTTTTCGACGGACGTTCCTATTTTATAAAAATTTTCGATGATAGCATTTCTCATTTTTCTTATTCCCTGGACCTATGAGTATTTTATCCTTCTCCTACTTTCATAGCATCCTAACTAGGAACGAGCAGATCTTCCCTAAGTATTTTGTTTCATTAAAATTTTCAAGACACTAACTGGTTTGAAAACTGTTCTTTCGGGAGAAAATCTTGCCATAGAATAGAGGCTTTTGAGATACATGGAAGTTGCAAGAAAGAATAAAATGGTAAAGAAAGTAAGACCAGCGAAAAGTCAATGCTCACATTACTAAAAGACTTGAAAGCTGCGCCGAAAATCGACACGAGCGATTGTAAAATGTCACCGACGCAGTCAAGAATCGAAGAGATGTTCTCTATGTTTGCAAAGGAAGAGTTTATATTTCAACCACTTAATACTTAATACACCTCCCAATGTGCTTAATGAACCCACTTCAGTAGCAGTGTAGGATAAGGTCCTTTAGCAACTCCTCTGTTCGAAGTAAAATCCGATAGATAAACACGATAGAAATACAGAAGTCGAGACTCGAACTCGTGACCTTCAATTTAGAAAGTGAGCGTCATGGCCACCGTCGTAACACGGCCGACACAATAACTACACCTTGCCTTTCATTAGCCGTCTAAAATTCGTAATATTTTTCACTAATGATGTAAAAATATTTTAATTGGGCAGTCGATGTCACGTTAATGAAGCGCATTTCCAAATGTCTACCTCAGAATATGATGAAAACGACTCGTGAAAGTCACACGTTCACAGAAAGCGGATCTGAGCATTTGCCACCTCGGTGGCGGCGGGGTAACGTTCTCGTCTGCTTAACCGGAGGTTGCGGGTTCGAATCCCGACTAGGTGGATTTTTCAATCTCCAGCTAGGGCATGGATGTGTATGTTTCGTCATTGTTATTTTATAAAATTGTTATGCTGCCCACTTTAAATTAACATCTTTGTGCTGTATGAGGGTGATTGGAAAATAAATATGTAACTAAGACAACTGTACTATTGATGTAGTGTGTCCGGAGGTTATGGGTTGGGGCGAATGCTGGGTTAAGATTTCTCTCAGAAACAGTATGTGGAGAGAAATGGAAGTATATAAATCCTACCATTCCTTAATCGTAAATTATTTAAAATTCAACATGACCGGAATTGGTCAATATGTTGACTTTTCATGCAATAATATGCGGCTCTTCTTGTAGCATTGTGTGTCTCGACTTTGTCCTTACTGTATCAGCCCATACAGGGCAACTCATGTTCGAATCAAAGGGAACGAAAATTAAGAATAAAACCAGAAATTTCGGCAGAGTAATACGAGTAATTACATCGCCCTTCAATGAATGGTACTTTTAAAACGGCCATATTATTTTGTGTGCGTTAATATTTCACTTTTCGTCATTTTCTTACACGGGTCCTTTATGTATAATTTAATAACTGTAATATATACGGGGAAAATGAGTGCAATTATGAAAAAATCTGCAAATCACAAAAAGGCAAACCTGCACAGAACCACGGCAAACGGGGAAAGCGAGACAGGGTCAAAAGAAAGCCTCATATAGGGCATCAAGTAAACACCAAAGATTAACTTATATCCCGAGGACATTCGACGCTAGAGAAACGTGGCCTCAAAAAATGCTTCCCACTTCAACTTCTTCCAACTACACCAGAAAGAACCCTTTAAACACAAAATGTATTTTCAAACGCCTTTGTATAATTTATTCCATTAATATTCTGTATTAAGAATGTTGACGGCTGGAAAACAGGAGCTTGTTATTGACGTCTGTCACAAGTTGTTTGTGAATAAACAGTATTTCCGAGATCCAGGACCGGAATTAACCGGTTCATTTTGGCTAACCTATAATTTTTTAACTGTTATTGAAACACAGTAAGAGTTTAAAAAAATTATGGATTAGCCAAAATGAACCGATCCCTTCCGGTCCTGGAAATATTTCGTGATATCCTTTATGTGTCCGTCTTTTCGAGTGCTTCAAACATTCGTGGCGTGTATTTCTAGAACAGAAATGCATATCAAAGTTAGAATTTTTATTATAAGGTTAAATTATCAATTAACATTAGAATTATGAATTAAAAAGCTTCAGAATAATAAATATAAAATTAGAATAATATGATATTTTATGAATTTTCATCAGAATAAGAAATATTATTGTGACCAAATGGCAAAGACATGATAAAACTAATAATTTTTAAAATAATTTTCGATTTGCAATTTAATCTAAGTGCCTGCATGAAATAGGAATTCTCAATTGTAATTTATTCACAATTGTACCTAACGGACAAATATCCGCACTATATTCAAGACATGATCATCCTTCAATTCCTTGCAAATGTTGTTTGTCAATATTAGTAGTTTTATTTTCAGATCATGATATTTTTACAGTATTTAATTATCCTCTTTTCTACTAACATTCACTTAAGCTGACTTTACATGTAGAAAATACCTAATTCTAAATATTCAAAAGATAGATTTAAAAAATGAAGGAGATAATATAATACGTTTCTTCAGTGCTAGGAGTTTCAACATTCAACCATCTCTACACGTAGTAGAATTATTTTCTCCATTCTTAGCATGAACAATTTTCTGTGTCACTCCTGTTGTGTGCATTTTTTTCATCTAACTCAATCCTCCATTGTGAGTACTTTCCATTGTACACGCTTCGTTGAGTATTTAAAGACCCTTAATCCAAATTAACGTATTGTTAGCAAATAAGAAATATATTCTCTCATTGGAGTTGACTTTTATAAGCATAGAAATTTTTAAAAAGAAAGTAAGTTACCGCTGCCTGTTTTCCCCCGTTAAATTATTTCATTGTGTGAATTGTGGCTATTTGTTTTCACTCCACTAACATATTTTTACATGCACATTATTTGAAAAGCAATTTAAAGTTTTAATTACCAAAGTTTTCTAAAAGAAATTTCCCATTTGATTTAATCTAGACTATCCATTAATTAAAGCTTGTTGAATATTTCAATTTCTTAACACGAGTTATTTTACTAAGTAAAATATTGTTGGTGAAACATTATATATTCCTGCAAACATATTACAATGCATGTATAGTTGTTATTACAACGGAAATCATACTTTCCAAGAATAGAACTGTATGGTTTATTGACTTGACTTGTAGGCCACTGCACTAGACAGAGTTACGTTATCGGGATGAATATTTTACATATGCATTTTCTAACGAACTGGTTTCGGTTAGTTCCAGAGTCCAATTTTCCCAGAGCTCACGAAGAAGGAAACACATATACTTTAATTATCAATTGGTTTTGTGGGTGACAAGATACAACGCCTCGTAGGATTAAAGCCCAATTCACTCATAATCAACACATAATCATGTCAATTCCTACCTTTTCTTTTCACGTAACTCTCAGCAGAAACATCTATTCAATTCTTTCTTCCCTTTCCCTTTCTTTAATATCGCTTCTCCTCTTTTTTTTGTCTACCTTTTACTTCTCCTGACTCTCTCTTCTTACTTCCAAAACTTTCGAGTTTTTCCTCACTCGAGTTCTTTCAGCGGTTTCCCTTTCTGCCGATTCGGCTCTTCTTCCTCGCTGGTCCCTACGTCCTCCTCACTCTCGATTTTTATTTCCACCGATCGATTCCTTTGTCCACCATCCCCGTCTCGAGTGCTCGCATCCTGGCTCTCCTATTCACCTTTCCTTGCACCACACACAATCTCCCCTCTCTCTTCAACCTCGTTTTCATCCCCCTCCCCTTCTCCGTCTCTCTATCCCTATATTCCGCAAACTCCAAACTTTACTCACACTATTTAAGAAATACTGATCCCGAAAACCTGAAAAATAATATGAAGTAATAAGGCTGACACGATGTGCGCCGGTTTGAAAAAATTGTTCCATGAGATTTCACTTGGATGACCACACACGAAAATAATATATTTTACGAGAAATTCGGAAAAGGTCGATGACACAAAATCAGAGATAAGTTTTGGAGATATAAGAAACAGTCTATGGCGTAACTTTGTGGAAATCCTTCATAGTTGGAAAAACAGAAACACGGCAATTTCATCTTATAAATTTATTTTTATTCACGACCATGGTTTCGTTACGTCGCAACATCATCAGATGTTACGACCAAAGAAAACCATAGTCGTGATTAAAATTAAGTCATTATTGGAAATTGATATATTTCTGTTTAGTCAACTTTAACAGATATGTCTCACATAGGAACGCAGACATGCCACAAGAAATCACTTAGCTTTGAATAAAACTTTAGATATATAATAATAATAATGCTCTCTTTATTGTTCAGGCGAAATTAGGACCATAAGTTCCTCTCTTAGATTTAACCGTCTACATTCACAATTAAAATCGCCTAGGCGGGACTCGAACCGGACTTTGGAACTTTTTTTTTAAATTATCAGGCGGACACACTACCCACCTGACTAACAAGGCCGGCAATAGATATAGGTATCTAAGAATATATGTTTGCACTATATTGATTGTAGAAGTCCTAACATTATTAAATGTTGGCCATAATCTCTCTTTGATTCTTTTATAATCAATTGGTTTTGAGGAAGTTATTTAGAAAATATTTTTCTAATGGATTAAATAGTGAAATAACAAAGTATACATGAAATAATCTAAACATGAAGGAATAGTTAAAGCTTTGTTAATATTTCTACTTGACTGTAACAAATATTCACCTGATATTTACTATTAGAAATATTAATTAGCAGGCTTATTAACTACAGTATTTTGAAGTCTCAGTCAATAGAACTTGTTTTTATAAGCAGCTTAAGTGGTTTATCATGTGATAATGTTATACTTTTTTTATTACAGATATACCAGTCTAATTGGGCTTTTAAAGAGTACGAAAAAAGATTTATAGTGATAGAAAAATCCTTGCGTGGACTATAAACCCAAAATATATTATCCTTATGTTATTCGATTACAGAACGTTTTATTGAGGTTACAATCTTCGGTTATTAAGGCTCTGTTATTGTAAAGAATACTGGGGTTTCACTTTAGAAAAAAATATTTTGTGGTTTTTAATAAATATCTTTATTTATATCGATATGATATAATTTCACTTAATCCTGTTATTGGTATATGCAAGTTAAAAATTCCTACTTACGATGAAGATAGCTAGCTTTTGGGGACGTAATGCGAGGAAGAACGAGGATACTTTGAAGAATGGGAATAAATATTGAATGATAGAAGTGACTTTTCTTCACACCAGTTTTGAAATCCTCTTGCAGTGGATTCATATATTTATTTTATTCGTTGAAAAACTTCAACTTTTAACTTTGCGAAACCACAACCAGGAAAATCTTTTTCTAACTTCCCTATCAAATGGATTCTATTCAGATGCAACCGTGATGGTTTTACGCGTTGGCAATAACTCCGCGGGAATGACATTTATAAGCAGCTTTTTTTCCTGGAGGTCGTGAAGCCCCCATGGACACCATTTCGGCGTTTCGTTGACTTCCGCTCTTTAAGACCAAGGTCGTCGCACACGCTTCTCTGCCTTCGTTCATTCTCTCCCCCACCCCCTTTAACTCCCTATAAATCCCTTTTCTCTCTCTCTCTCTTCCCTCTTTCCTCTTCCTCTAATGCTCCCTTCCATCCTTACTTCCTCCACCCTTCATTCCAGGCATCTTTCCAGCTCCTCCTGTGGGCTATCTCTCCCCCGTCCCTCGTATTTTTTTCCTTTTCTTTTTTTTTCGAGTGCCTTTATCTCAAGCGGTTCCTCTGCCGTCCACCGCCAGCCCTCTCCAGCAGACACAAAAACTCCCTCCCTCTATATATACATATATATACCTGCCCTCTGAGTCTCCAGTTTCTTCCTCATCTCAACCCATGAACTGCTTTTTGTCGTACTCTCGCCTTAACGTTTCAAGGAAAAGCGTTTTTGCTCAGAGAGCGAAATGATTCGGATTTGTCCTCCGTTAAAGTCCACCTAATTAAATTTTGTGTAGACATTATGCTATGCTTTATAGTACTATTCTTTTCAGGTTATAAGCACACACAAAATAGCCTTTATTGTAATTAATGCAAAGTATATCGAGAGTAATTGACCAGTTGTTTTACGATTTATATGTATGGAATTTATTTATGAATGGATTTGTCTTTAATTTAAGTTTTTAATGTGTGAAAACTATTTAATAATGGAAGGTATGAGGTTTTATTTGTGTATCGGAAATTTACAGCTGTTTTATATGCTTGGAAACAATTGAATAGGCAAAGGCCTTCAATGATAGTAGGCGTTCTTTCATAAGTTAAATGTCGTCGATGAAAGTAATAGAATTTCTATAATGTCTTCCAATATGAGGACTGTTTTTGATTAACTCTAAATAGTACTGCACTTTTGAATTTAATAACAATCCTCCTCCAAATGCATGAAATGTTCACCACCTATAATTTGGTCAAAAATACTTTACACTATGTTTTGTTTGCTAACAATATGCCTTTTGTGATCTTTGAACTTTCCGTTAATCTCCGCATCCCTCCTATTCACCCGCCGACCGGGTTAGCCTGGTGGGCAGCGTACTCGCCGGCTAACCCAAAGGTCGCGGGTTCGAATTCCGCCCAAGGCATGGGTGTTGTGTTTGTCCAGATGGATTTCTTCTGTGATTTTAAGAGGTGCAAAATGACCATAGCCGTCGAAGCACCATATAAACAAAAATACTACTACTACTCTTATTCACCTTTCTTGACTCCCTTGGAAATTCCCTGATCGACTGCCTAACACTATAATTTTTCATTTACCGTTCACTATTCCGTATATATCTTTCTTTCAACTCATGTATAAATACTGGTGTTATTTTTCTTTATTTAGATGTCAATTTTCTGAAACTTATTAGACATCGATATCTCTCAGTTTATTATAGCCTTAAGTATTATTATTTTTAAATATTTGACGTGAAATACAAAAACATATGACAAGAAAAATTAATATGATTCCGTATAATTTATGCAAACTCAGTGCTTTACGGATCTAGAGCATTAAAAATGAATTGCGTTAAATTTTGAGCCTAGTGAAAGTTCAAGTGCGAAGAGAATCGTAACGGAAATTAATATGGATATCTTTCGATTACCTTGTGGAGAATATTATATGGGCTTTCCACTGAAAATAGCATTCACAGGTCTCAATAAATGCCTTTTTAGAGAGAAGTAACATTATGTTGCGTAGTTTAAAGTTAAAAATGAAAGAAAAACCTTTGCAGATAAGGAAATGGTGAACTTTATCAGGAGGGGGATCTGAAGTGAGAGAAATGACGATATTTCAAGGGTGTAAGATGATATTAGGCTCTGAAGAATATTTTATAGGGAGTAGTCGAGCGGAGGGGACATGACGAAAGACGACCAGGGGGCTAAATTCGTGTATAGATTACCGAATGAAAAGAACTGGTTGAGGAGTCTCAAGAATCGACTCTTGACTTTTTTCTTTGGAGCATGAGATAGCCTGTTGCCATTTCAGCATTTGTGTAGTACTCGGCATCGTTCCTGAAGATCTAACTTCTAAACCCATCTTCTCGAGACTAACGACTCTGTGAGGTATATTTCGTTCTTTCCTCACTCCGACATCATCTTCCAAAATTACCTCCCAAGATGTATACGCTATTGAGGGACTAATGTGGTTACGTACTGCTCCTAAGTAGGTGGCAAATCAAAATTTTCACATTGTGACATTTTTCCCTTGTATGAAATTTAATTTTTTCTCATACATAATTTTAAAAGTGTAATTCAATCATAATAAACATTTCTCCAAAGGTAATCCTTTTGGTTATGAATCAATCTGATAGTATTTTCCAAATATTTATTATCTAATCAATCATGTAATCATCGTAATCAACTAAGTGTTTCAAATTCAATCATAGAGGAATCAAGAAAACCTAAATTACAGAAACATATTCCAGAGAATGACGTCCATTCTCTGGGTACGTCCAAATTTTCGTGATAAATCCAAGTTTTCGCGAAACTATAGCGTTGGAAGTGATTTAGAATTATCAGAGGACTGTGCTGGCTTAACGAACAGTCTGGAGCTCTTCGTTTAATCGGTGTACTCTAACCATCAAGTTGCCACTCTGCCAAGAAATTCGTTAATAACTCGAAATAGGAGGAAAACTTTGACGATTCCGGATCAATATGTTCTTCGCTTCGTTTAGCTTAAAATCTCAAATGGGATTACAACTTTTGTAGTTACCACTGCTGTATTCGTGCTTCTCCGTGATAGCAAATTACTTATCCACTAATGGTTTTTGTGCAGAAAAATCTTACGCCAATCAAACTAATGCCCCACGTACTTCGACGTTTTAATTGCACTCTCGCGTATTGGTTAATAAAGTTATGGAGATGATTACTGCATAATAAGCGAATATGTATGTGAGTTAATCTGATTCACGAGCCTTTTCTTCGTCAAGCACATTCCCAGGTGTGCTTTTCCCGATATCCTAAGTTGTGAATGATAACCTGTGCAAATGTTCACCTTATTTGACTTTTCCTCATCTGCCTTATATATATCGCGGCATTCATTTTGTGGCGCTCAGTCATCTCCTCAAAAGGGAGTCGTTTCTTAACGCACGTACAAGAGAGACGCTCTCCTCGAGTTCGTATATTTGCCGCCGCTGTTTCATCTAGCGCTTAACCCGCCCTATTTCTCCCACTCTTGTCCTCTCCTTTGACCTCGACCTCTCCCGCCCTGCCCCCCACTCTCTCCCTCCAAACCCGTCCCCGCATTAACGGTGCCGGCTTCCCCATGTCCACCTCCTCTCAATCTTCTCGCCGTCTTCGTTGGCAGCGTGATGAGGGCATGCAGCCGCCCTCTCTCCCGTCTCTTCGCCATATATTTCTCCTCGGAGACTCCCAATAACCGAGGAACGGTTTCCTTCCTCGAAGAGGAAATGCTTAATTAATCTAGTGCCCAGCATGTATCCGAGTAACGGGAAAAGCAGCCACGAGCTACGAGCCATAGGTATTATTTTTATTTTGCTATTAGTGGGATTCTTTTCTCTCTCGCTACTTGGGCCTGTCAGAAGAAAGGAATGAAGGCTTTCGGGATGAAGCAGGGTGAGGTGCGTAAAGGTTGCCAGGAATGAACTCCAACACTTCAGTCTCTAAATGAAACCTGAGATGCTTGTCAGTTTTCCTCGAAGGAAAAAGTCATAACCGTTTGATGAAGGTTAAAATTGATGAAGAATTTCTACCGGTCACTCTTTTGACCGAAGACTCCATCTAAGGCAGAAATCACTTTAAAACATTGTCCTCTCAATCTGAAATATTTAAATTCAGTTCCGATTTAAAAAAATATATATATTTGGACTTTGAAAAATTTTTTACTGTTGAAATCGCAACCTATAATTTGTGATATGTTCATTATTTTTGTTTTTCTGTAATTCTTGTCGTTTGTTTATTATTTACTTAGTTGTTATTATAAATCCAATGGGAAACCAATTTGAATCTTTTAGGACCCGTATAAGTAAATGAATATTTTTTCTCATTTTCAGATATAAATCAATCTTATTTGTGTAAATGTACAAGGTACATTTACCCGATAATACAAAGTAACTAGTTCAATGAAAGAATGACCACATTTTAAGGTTTTTTTCTGCTCAGTTAGGTAAGGATAACTTTTAATTCAGTACACGTCAAGGGTTTCAATAATTGTGAATAGCGTAGTTAAGACCAGCAGTCCCTGCGTCGCTCTCGATTATTGAGTTACTCAAGTGCTATGTGGGAGCAAGAAGTTGTTTTCGAAACTTTGTTGATGTAAATATTGATATGTTAAACGACATCTAAATAGATGAGATTCGATTTTGCCTTTTTATATCCAGTAGCTCTCCAACCAAGTGCGGTAAACTTTGGCCGAAGTGGTTCAGTTTATGTTTTTACTCTCATTCCTATCTCCCCCTCACTATATCTCTCTCTCTTGTTGCCGTAAGTTAAGGTGTCGTCAACTGTTAAATCTTCCCCTCATTCTGTGCGGAGCGCCATGGGACTACTGGAAACTAAATTACCCACGCTTTATGCGCTTTCGCTTGGTCCGCTAACTTTCGCTCTTTACGCTCTTGTCCTCTCTTCCGCCTCTCCCTCTCTCTCTTTCCGCCTCCATCTCTCCATAACTCTCAGGAACATCGTCCGCCCCCACGCCCCGGCCCGTCCGACCCTCTCCGGCCTCTCTCCCTCCCCGCAGAACTCTCCCAGTTCCCTTCTCCGCCGCTCGCCAGCGCTTCTTTCTTCCCCACATCACCAACCTCCATTTCGCTTCGCAGCCGTTCTGCAAATCCACTCATACCACTCCCTCACACCGGTGGTCTTTTGTCACACATTCATTTCAGTAGGATTTATAAACTTCAGCAGATATGAGTGCAGACATAAGCATTTACTCGCGTTTTCGCTGGAAATATTTGGGTCTGCACCGTTTTATTCACCAAAATTGACAGAATTCTTATCGATGACCTTTGGAATTTTTAGAACTGTGGCTTAATTTTTAGGAGTTTTGGTTTTTGAGTCATAGGATTGTACTGTTTGATAGTTGAGTCTGAACCAGATTTAAAATGGACTAGAAATCAATAGTCGAGCAGACTCTGTTTATTATTTCCTTAACTGTTTATTATTATTTTATTTATTTACCAAGATAATTTGTCTCTTTCGACTCATTCAATTAAATCTTGTTCTTAGTTAATTATATATATATGATTAACTCTCAAAAATGACGATTTAGAGTTTAATGTCAGTGTTATATATTTTAAACAATTAGTCGTTTCATAAAAACATACACAAGGTCCTTGTGAATCACTAAAATCGTAGAGTGAAAGTCCTGCTTTTAATGAAAGAAAATTAGAATTGGGATCGAAGAATCATTTTTGGATTCACAAATATGGTGTCTGTTAGAGTTGTAATTATTAACGCGTATTACTCTTAGAATTGAACGTTCAAGGTTTCATTAATGTTACGTAACTGCTACGTTACGTTACATATATTTGTTAATCCTCTACGTTAAGTTACGTTACGTTACGTGGAGGATTAACAAAGATACACAATTGTTCCATGTGATTAAATATAATCGGAGATTGGGAGATTCGCTTTTAATGAAAGCAACAAATTTGGAATTGGAATCGAAGAATTACTTTCTAATTCACAACCTAGGTAACTATTAGACATACGAACATTACCCACCCTCCGAGAATATCTCGTATTACTTCGTCGTCGAGATAACGTAACGCAAAAGGATTAGCCTCCCCCGACTCCCCCATTCCGTCAGCAACCTCATCCTCTGCCCTCCTTTCCCGTCGGTCCCACCCATGGCCCCGCCATGTCACCCACAATTCTTTCGTCCAGAGTTTGCTTCCGTTTCGCTCGGCAAAGGAAAACTGTCTACGCAACGTCTCGCATGCCGACGTTTCTTGATATATTTTTTTCCTTTCCACCTTTCCAATCCTCTCACCCACCCACCCCCCTCCCCCCTCCCCCCCCCCCCCCCCCCCCCCCCCCCCCCCCCCCCCCCCCTCCCCCCCCCCCTCCCTCCCCCCCCCCCCCCCCCCCCCCCCCCCCCCCCCCCCCCCCCCCCCCCCCCCCCCCCCCCCC
>WURS02465838.1:0-13320 GCA_011762765.2 Rhinocypha anisoptera | reverse complement strand
GTTTCCACAGTCAAGGCCACTTGACTGTCGAAACCTAGGTAGTGAAAAATAAAAATTGTGGAAAAACCAAGTGTGTCATTTATCTTATTATTAAATCTATTCAAAAGAGATATAGAGTATATCTTACCTATTACCTTACTAGTAGTATTACTAATTTGTTACTGCAATTTGTTTTTTGCAATGCTGTCAACTTCATTTGTCAATAGTTATGTTTATACCACCTTGGATAATGAACATTAATATTGATATATTAATTAATAAATATTCCTATTATTATAAAAAAATAGAAGAATAGTGAGCCATGAACACTTCTTGAACAATGTTGACTTATTGAGAGGTTTTTGTTACAAGAGTTTTGACAGAAATCAGTGAAGAACTTTTTCAAACAAAATATATTATGTAATAGTGATTTTATTATTCATTATAAGTCATTCAATTTTATGTTTCCATTTAAGCTCAATTCAAATGGGAATTTTAAAAAGTATTTTCTTTTCAAATTGATTTGAAGGCATCTGTGAATCTTTATTTGTTAAATATGAATGTAGTTGAAAGAAGCTGAATAGAAAATACAGGAATTGTTCCAATAAATGTCATATAGCTAACATATTGAATGATATTTTAGGAGTGACAGTAGCTAAAAAAGTAACTACTAATAATTTATACAGTTACAATTAGATTATATTTGATTTGAACATGTTATTATTATTAATCAAATAAATACTTGAGAATAAATGTTTGAAAGGAAAATATTAATTTTTCCTTTAGTTATCAATTCCACAAGAGACTACTTCAAGCTTATACTTAATTGACGTAGTCATTAATACGGTCTGAAGCAATAGCAGAGAGAAGGTTGAAAGAAGGAAGGTGAAAGGACCTCCCTGCCACACTCCCTTGCAGCGGCTTGCAGGGTAATGCTTAGAAGTAGAATGTTGGGTTGGTATGCGAATTGAGGAGGTGACATATCAACATTTTTTCTGAGCTAATGGAGACATGAAAGGATCAATTACTTTTAATAACATAATAAGTATGTACTTTATTTTGACTGGTCTCAATGTCACTGCATCATAATCAGGGCTAAATAATAAATCATCCTTGTCATTAATATTTTTGAATACCACAAATTACTTCTCAATTCTAAGGATCAACTAATGTGAATTTTTACCAGAGAAATTTTTCAGAGTTCACAATATGTTTGTAATACATACATTATTACGCCTTATGCTATTTAGGCAAATCAAAGAACAATATTAGGATTTAAAAATAATAAGAAATTCATGTCTTTTGGGCAGTTCATTCAGAACAACAGATTGTACAATATGTGGAACATTGAAAGTTGAATCCCTTTGGGGGCTAGTGATAGTATTACTTTGATGCTGGTTCTGCATTCGTTACCTTTTTCTCTTTTTTATTAATATTCTTGCAGTGTCCTTAATGAGATTGGCCCTACATGCAATTTCTAACAGAAGGTCATCATGAAACAAAAGCCCCCTAAAATAAAGTAACTTCACCCACTTTTAACCAGTTGTCAACCAGTCAGAGATAATTTTTGACAACTCCTAAGAAAAATTGTGGAATACTGAGACTTAATGAATAAGTTTTTTTAAACTAATAAAGAAAAATCATTTCTCTACAATAAGGTTGGTGTGAAAGGTAATGGTATAGCTCACCTAGTACTAAGCTTAATGGCATGTGAAAATCCACACATCAGGGTAGGGGGGCCAGTCGCTTTCCCTGTGCTACAAGTGGTTTCCCAGGAAGATCTGGTACCAGAAAGTTGCTCAGATTTGCTTTATCTGGCTACTAAGAATCCTGAGCCTATGTTTCACCTATACTTTCAACAGTTTCTAGCTACTTTGTGTTATAAATGGAATTAAATTAAAACCAGAGACAAAAATAGAATGGCTCACCTCTGTTATCTCCTTCATGGGAGGAACTGAATTCACAATTCCCATGACCAATCATCAGGTTTCCAGAGTAGTACTTTGACATGCGTGCTTTTTCCAGAGATCCCTGGTAGGTGAGATTGCCACTAAAAAGACATTCCCAAAGTGCCTATTTGCAGCAGGGAAATTCGTCTGGAAGAAAAGAAGTGACAGTAACATGAGCAAGTTGAATAGATATCACTTTCATTAAAAGCAAGTCCAGAATGACCCATGGCCATAGTTCACCAGGTCAGTGCTGTTTGTAGAAATTTTGCAGCACTTGATGGTTGTCATTCTACTCCACAACCTTTGTAATCCTCAAACACACAATGACTGCAATCAACACCCACCGTATTCATTGAAGATTCAACTAAAAGGACACTAAAAAATGTTTAGAATGTGAATACGATAGTAAAAGGAATACATGTAGAGAACGTGGCACTGTTGATAGTCCATAAATTCTCACAATTAGCAGCATCAGTGAAGGTTAATTCCAATGTGAAATATTTTAATAGTTTGGCAGAAAAATATTTAAAATTTAAATTGGGAGAAATTGTTTTAAATCCAACAAAAGCAGGTTTGAACATTTGAACAACGTTTGAATAAACAACATTTGAAAACAAATTCGATTTTTTAGACGTTATAATGCAGTAGTTGTCATTACTATTGCACCTGAGGAATGAAAAACTTGAGGTCTTATATAGGTTAACATGGGAGACAAAATTTTGCTTGCTACCTCTATACAACATATGTTGGAGTATGTTTATGAATGTGCATACTATATTAAATATGCAAGTTGAATGATGCATGCAAATGAAATTTCTCATATGAGCTAAAATAAAGATATAGCACCAAGTCCCAAGGTTTCTATTGAATACAGTTTATATTATAATATCCACAATTATGAAGGAACTGCCTTTCTAAAGATAAGATAAAGAGAGGTGAAGTAGAGGAAAAAGAGAAGAGGAATTCAAGATACATAGAGATAGAAAATACTTCAAGACATTAAGGAAATCAAGAAAAGTAGTTGTTGAGGAAGGAAAATTTTTGGCGGATTACATTTTTTTAAAATAAATAAGTCACAAGGTCACTTCAACCACAGTCCAAAGAAATGTAATTATTTATATGTATTTGTTTATAAAACTATATAAATATTTGTAGTAATATCATATTATTCCAGATATGTAGAAAATGGTCAAAAGTAATTTAGACATCCAGGCAATTATATTACAAATAATTGATTTGTTCAACAGGACAATAAAACATTTCACTTTATATAAGGATTTTACCACCTCACCTAGGTGCAACATAGATTTAAGACAATATTGTTTTATACACCAAACAAAGAAGTGTATCAGTAAAACATAAAACAATAAACCCTCATTAAGGTATATACGAAGAACAAGGAACTTGTCAGTTTGTAGTGGAAAATAACGGTTACACGGGAAATAGCCCATTGATATTTAAATAGATGTTTACACTAACAGTTCTTAGGAAGTAGGGAGTACTGCATTTCTACAGATCATGCCAACTTTTAAAAGCAACTTCCTGAATGCCATATGAAATCATATCTTGCTGGTAATCCAGAGAAAATTACATTGCTGTCCTCAACTTCCCTCCCATGGGAATGAAGGGAGCTTCATCATCACCGGAGGACCTCTTCCAGTTTTCAATAGTTCCTGTCTATCTATGGCAGCATGTCTTCTAATTCCCCTTCTTTATCGTTACATATTTCCCCTTCAGAAATTTTCACTTTCATGAATTAAAAAAATGAAAAATTCTAGATGTAAGAAAGCTTAAAAGGTATGGCAGCACAGTTATGTAAATGCTATTATATTTTTCGACTTACTGGTCTAATTGTGGTGGTGCTATACCCTTCCGCAATCGTGGCTAATTCCTAATTTATTCTCCTTTAACGTAGTAACATTCGCGGATTTTACTCTTATTTTAGATTTATATTTTGAAGCGACTTTTCAAGCTTCGCTCTCTTGGTTTGTGAAATTGCTCCCTCTTACATTGTTTTCTATTCGCCCGTAGTGTCCACCTTAGCAACCAAGGGCACAATCTAGAACGAATATCTGTAATAATAATAAAAACACTTATTTAGTAATCAACCTAAAATTAAAACAACACAGAACGTAGTTAACACAGAATTTAATAATTCGATAGGAATATCAAGAAATCATCATAAAACATAAGCGAGTCACCGGACAAAAGAAAGTCTTACTTAAACATGTAATACTATGTTGAAATAAATGAAAAAACTAAACCTAAAAGGTCCAGTAACGGCAGACAATATTAAAACTTTCTATAAACCTATATAAAGAGGCTTATCGGTACTAAAATAGTTACCACCCAAAATCTAAAACTTCTTATCTGTAACATAATATTACGGCTGAGCATAAAACTAATTTATATTGAGGAAATTAAACTTACCAAGTGTTAAATAAAGTAATTAAATAGATAAGCAATTGCTATCTAATGGGAACACGAAAAACGTGATCAACAAAGCATGAAGCGAACTTCAAACGACTACAACTAATATTGATGTTCATTTCTTCCAGACGACCTTCCTTTCTTTTTATAGATGCCTTGACTTGAAACGCTTGAAAATCTTCGCATTTGACCATTCCAAACTCATGGACACCACCATAACACAGACTAAACTATCTAGTCTGTGACCATAAACTAGTTTTGACTGTGACCATATTTCAAGCTTTCGCGGCGAACCCTAGGAAACCGAATTTACCTGGCTTTGATTTTGAAGCTTGGTTGATAGAGATAAATGGAACTCAAACCGTATTTCATAGCCCATAAAACGCACCGCGGTTTTTCAGATTAGATTTTTTAAATAATTTTTTATGATAACAATAAAAAAGAATAAAATCCGTTTGTAACATACCAAAATTATTAAGTGTAGTGAAAGTTATTCAACGAATAACAGGTAGGTTAAAAGATAAAGGAATTCATATTTTCTTATAGTTAATTAGTACCTATTTTAATAGGTGTAAATTCCATACATCGTAAAAATTATTCTCGACACATAAGACGTAGACCGATTTCAGATAAAATTTACGAGTAACAGAAGTGAGTCCTATGGGCCGGGAAATACGGTATTTCGACGGTACGGAAATACTTCTACGTAATATCCTGCACGTTCTACTGGCTTTGGCGACTTGTCGGTGGTCGGATTCCATACGCCGCTCACCCAGCTTTCCAGCGGAACTCCTGCGCCGTCAGTGGCCGCCAGCGCCTGACTCGCCTGACTGATATCAACCTACGCCAACAGCACCACTAGCTCCTGTGGCCCAGCGGTAAAACAGACGCCCTATCGACAGGGTTTCATCCGGGAAGGGGCTCACACCTTCACCTCCCGAAACGCGAGCTCTCCGTGGCTGAGCCTACCCTTCTGCAGTGGTGCGACTCGGCAGAGCCCGAGTCTTTTCTGGTTTACGAAAGAGTACGGTTTTTACTGTCCAGTGATTTCTTTTAATTCAAGCAAACTCAGTTATTAGAAACACCACATGGCTGATAAATGCGATCAAACCGAAATAGGACACGGCGAGAGGAATTTTTAGATTACCCTGCAATATGTGAAAACTGTTTGAGACCTCTGTTGAAGATCAATCGTGATACACGAGGTGTGTGTATTTTTCTTTGCTATGTATAATAACTTATACCTCGAGATGATTGTCATACGAATGCAATTCCTGCATATCAGTTTTGCAGAATTGCCAAATTGTTACTGTGCGTTAGGTTTCTTTAAACGAACAATAATTGAGATTATGGTTTTAATCTCAATCCAAATTCCGTGATTACAAACACCTCACAGTCGTCATCATTTCATTTATACCAAGATTTGGAAAGACTCATTCAATTAATTATAACCTTCCGGTGGTAATTCCTTGCTTAGTATTGTCCCTACCTTGTTATGCCATTCTGATTTTGCTCTATACGGTAAGATTAAAACCAAGTATTAACACTATTGGTTTTGATTGGTGCCAACGCTTGAGCCGACGCGCGAACAATAGGAAATTTTCTATTGTGCGCGCGTAGGCTCAAAAGTTATCTCAAATTTCATTCCGCAGTTGAGATCTCTACCTTAATGGATGTTTTGCTATAAAAATGTGTGAGATCAGCTATTTAAATAAATGTAAACTTTAGTCCCTCTTAGATTAATAGTGTTAAGTCTGAAAATGTCGAAAAATGGAATTAGTAAGACTGCATGCAAATTGATATTTTATTCGTGTATTTGGACTAAGGCCACAATTTTCATTGATATTGAGCTTTTTTAGTTTTTATTGAGTTTGTAGCCAAATACTTCTACTATATCCGCAAGATGAAAAGATATGTGCCGCTTAGCTCTCACCCAGTAAACGGCCGCGACTCTTCACTATATAGGACTAATGCGATGTCTATCTGGCCGAGTATATTGAAAAACAACTTGAACACGGCACATGTGATAGCCCACCCTTCTCAAGCATGAAGAATCGTTAATATATTCTCTCCTCTATTATACGTATAAACAAGTTGTAGAGATTTTTTCATAATTCGGATTACCACACACCCTTAAATACAAATCGTATTATACGTTTAGCAAATGACCTCAGATCTATCTGACAGCTCCTAAGCGAGCTGAGTGAGATCATAGAGTTATGAAAGTACTTTTATAACTCTATGAGATAACTATTATGAGTGAGATCATATTGATTGTATACTTTAACTATCAAACCCAGTAGTCACATTGCGATTTGAGTTACTTTACAATGTGTAATGTTACATTATGGTATAGCAATTACCTACTGTATTATGATTCCCAGGCAATTGAGTAATTAATTTTAATGGATGAGGAAGGGGTAACTGTAAAAAGGGGACTATATACTTTGAAAAAAAAGATAACTTCATTTATGCTATCTGTTACAATATTCTCCCAGATGATGTTGCGTTCAATAACACCACTCGTTATTCTCGAACACATTTATTATACGATACGTCATGGTAAGATACAAAGTTTCTCGGCTCGCGTCGAATCACACTCTTCTCGGGCCGGTGCGCGATCCCCCTTTTATATATCTCCTGCACCGGTCTCCTCGAGTTCCACCCCTGCAAAGAGAGGGGGAAAAAAGGGAGGAAACGCTATCAGATGTCAAGTCTGAGTTCCAGGCTCTTTCCAATTCTCTCTCTAAATTTACTAATCTTTTTTTGAGGGTATTTACTTTCGTTTACCCCTCTTTCGTTTTTTTTCCTTTCTTTTTCCCTTTTCTTATCTTTATTTCTTTATAACACATTACAGATTAAACATTTACATTTTACTTATCACGCGGGAAGATGCCACAGCTTGACCTTCGCGTGCTCTTCTTTCCTTTAACAGAATATTTCTGTCACTCTTGTTTTCTTCCTTCTATGGTCAGCCTCGCCTTCGTCCATGCCATATTACTTATACTTAGTCATAATAGTAGTATTTTTGTTTACAGGGTGCTTTGACGACTATGGTCATTTCGCACCTCTTCAAGTTATATCTGGACAAACACAACACCCATTCCCTGGGCGGGATTCGAACCCGCGACCTTTAGAATAGCCAGCAAGCGCTCTATTCACCAGGCTGAGCCGGTCGGCTGTTTCCACATAGGTTTTTCCCATAGGTGAGTAAGATTGGATCTCAAAATAATTTAACTTTTTTAGCCAAAAGGTATACTACATATTAAGGAATACATGGATATACAATTTTTCGCTTGCCCTGAAATCAAAACGTTTATAGTATTCAGCAAAATACGTGCAGATGCATCGCAGAAATATATATTATTTATTTATTTTTCCAATTGTGCACAACAACTCGGAGACAAATACGTTGGAAAATGTAAAAGTTTTTTTTGTCACAAGAACAAAAAAAATCTTCATCTTGCCCTAGGTTGGAGAATGAACAATCCACCCAGGCCGGAATCGAACCCACGACCTCCAGTTTACCCACGAGGAAGTCACCTCTATTACGCCAAGGCTTGCTACATATATTAAAGATATTGGAATATTAAAGAAACTGATAGAATGCTTAAGCGACGACGAAGGTGTGGAAATGCGGCTCTGGGAATGGGAATGAGGTTTATATATGGTAACGATAGATGAAGGAGCAATTTTCCACAAAAAATATACTTTAATTCGTACTTCGTTTCGGCTTACTTAACCTTAGTAAGCTAGTGAGGTGAAACGCGCGTTGTACTCATTAGAGTATATTTTTGTGGGAAAGTGCTCCTTCATTTATCGTCATAGATTCCTTCCACCACGTCATGGTAAAATATGTCATGGTTTACATACACTTCATAGTATATGATAAAATATATCTCGCTTATATCTGCATAGTGTAAATTTAATGCTAAACACAAATATAATGTCCAGAAATGATGTATTTGTAGAATTCTGCGATAAGTTGTGATTCTAATCAACAGCGCCAATGAGAAACCAGCATGTAATTAATAGATTCCTGTAAATGAATTGTAATACCATAAAATGGTTAGAATGCTAATCTGTGTATTAAATATGACGTTCGTAATCCAGAGTAAAAGTGGGATTGAACCACCACCGCAGTATTCAACCAACAGGTAGGTTTGGTAGGTGAGTGATGACCTCACCCACACCACCTGTACAATCGTGCACGTACCAGTATAATGCAATAACCACTCAGTACAAAGGTGCCGACCGGGTAGCATGCTCAAACCCAAAGGTCGCGGGTTCGAATCCCACCCAGGACATGGGTGTTGTGTTTGTCCATATGGGATTTTTTCTATCACTTAAAGAGGTGCGAAATGACCATAGTTGTCGAAGCACCCTATAAACGAAAATAGTAATGCTAGAACAAAGGCATGTGGAAATTCGTGCATCGTAATTCGTACGTTACGGGGTGCCGATACTTGTGTCCCTGTGCCACCTACCGTTTCACTGGAAAATCTAGTAATCAGATAATCACTCCGCTTGGGTTTAACTAATGGTGTTCGAAGGCGTTTCCCGGGCTTCAACCCGAGTCAGTATTCTAGAGCTCTATCCATTGGATTGCCACGACCGCAAGCGGGGATTGGTACGAACAAATTCCAGGCGCTTTATGAGACGGTCTGTCTAGTTTTTAAGGAGTAGCTTAACCAAAGTGACAAATAAAATAGCTCGTTAAAATCTTGAAGACGCCATTTAGTCCATGCTTACCTTGGTGTTGAATAACGTGTTTATATATCCTTGAAATGTTTCCTTGATATTGTATCTACGCGATTGTCCTATTTTGTACCATTAAATGTTTGCCTATATTTTAATCATTTTAAGTGATGCAAATATTTAACGTAACGTGAAGAGAAACGAGAAAATATAATAGCAAAATCTCACTCGCTAGTTTAAATGAGTCACACACATTTGCTGACTATCCAATCTTTAACGAGGAACTTTTTTAAGAAGCATACCAGCTTAGACCAATGCTTCGGACACTAAAAATGCTATCAAAGGGCGTCGAAATTTGATTTAACATGAAATATTCATGAAAGCTGGTCTCGTGTTCTGAATAACATATTTTCTGATAATTGAATATGTATGGCTTCTTGAATTTTAATCAGATTCCAGAGTTGCGTTGCTTTAGGTTGCAGTTATCACATAAATATATTTTTTTCTCGTTACTAACGCTTATAAAAAACTAACGAACATATTAGGGACCTTGAAGCTTTGGGCAAATTTATTAACTTTATAGTTTTTTTATTCATTCCAATCCTTTCATCCGCAGTCATGAAAAGCTACCAGACCGTTTCCAGGAAACGGGAAGAACTATGCAAGTAAGGGGTGACTGGTTCCAGGTCAACTGGAAAATACCACAGGTGGGATGTAGGACAAGGATATTATTGCTAAAGAACACCAAACATTCCGAGCCCCTTAATACATGTAATATTTTATGTGGCATAGAGTCTCGACAACATTTAGTTTCAATGCTCTTTACACCTCTTGAAAACTGCATTTTTAATGCAATTCCAGGTTCTTTACTTTTTTCTCATAACCTATTGAATAACCTTTAAAAGGTGGATGGGAGGTCATCCGGATTCTTTAGTGAACTTGTTTGTTGGGGAAAATAGAAAAAAAAACTAATATAATTTATGATTATTTCATAGCAACTCTCGTGACAGATATTAAATCAATTTTTTTGGAGATTGAAAACATAATAATCCAGGGACATGGATTGTACCCGAATTTTCTAGGTGTTAATGATTATTAATACCTAGAGAATGGCTTAATTGGCAATGTAATTGGTGGTATGTATTGCATCCCTAACCACCGTATTCTTTCTTCCGCCCTCCCTCGAGCCCAAAAGCTATATACAAGCTGTATTTGGCGACTTCCAGCGCCCATTCACACATGAATGCGCTACAGAGTATAGAAACGCGTCGTACTACGTTTGTATTGTGGAAAATACAAATTTATTCCCATTATGGAAAAGAATATATTCCCATTATGTCCTACAAATTCACGCCTTATTGTGATTATGTTTATTCTGCAATAAAATTAATAAACAAGAAAAATCGTTTGGTTGATTTAAAATTTTTAAGATTCTTCACTATATTGTAATTACTTTTTGTTGATAGAAAAATGAATCTTTGTGTGAATTTTGATTTTTACGTATTTTTTTTAGTTTTGACGTTCGCTTTTCCTTCGATGTAACATTTGAAAACAGATAACAGACTAAACGCCAGTTGTGGATTCACTCTATCTTGTTGTTTTTAATTTTAATAAAATTATTTTATTTGATGATGAAGTTTTCTCGTGTTTCCAAAGGGGTTAGGGTGTTTGTGGTGCCTTCAAACACCCTAACCCGGTTGGAAACTCCAAAAAAAACTGGGGGGATTCTGTGCACAGCCGGGAGAGGCGTGTTTCGTCCTCGTGCTTTCGATATGAGCGGTCGGCAAGGGTCTACTATAGTGGTGGTGCCAGATGCGACTCGAAAGCTGTTACGGCACGAAAACCCTTTTCACGAAGAACGGTCCCCGCCGCACGGGCGGACACGAGAGGCGAAGCGTCTGGGAGAACCCTTCTCCCTCTGGGTTCATGACATCCCAACGCCCGCCTTGCCCGGTTATCGAAACTTAAAAACGAATTCCGTAACAACATTCCGATTAAATTTTAACTAAGGAGGTGCAACTAAAAACGTTTTGGAATTGCGTAAATCTTCGTCTTCAAAGTGCAAGAGAAAAAGAAGGCTAAAAAACTGCGATTCCGCAAATTAACATTTATTTCGCCCGACCTATGGATTTTAATGTTTTTTTCTCTTAGATTCCTTCGAGATTAAAGAATTCCGCCAAGTCCGACTTGAAACTATTTCCGATAACTCTTCAGTTCTGAAGTTGTGATTAATTTTTGTTTCTTTTAAAACGATTCGTTTGTCCAAAATTATTTTAACCGATCATTATTATCCAACGGAGGCGGTTTTAATTATGGCATGCGTGGTCGAGAACGAGGTTTTCACGATGGATCGAAGGGGAGGCCACGTGTAAATTGTTCATGTTTATTTACAGTTCATTTCATAGTTGAAATAAAAGAATATGGTTTTTTTATCCACAGGATATATTTATTTGGTACGACGCGTTTCACAATATTACGGTAATGATAATAGTGCCGTAATACGGTAATACGCGTCGTACCATATTACATCCTGTGGAAAATTACGTTATTCAATTATTTCAACTGGATATACGTAACTTCCAAGAATTGAATACTGAGGTCGTAAACTTTACTCAGTTCATTTTTTTCGATGGCGTGCAGACGGCAAGCTTAGCACGCGGGGGATGGCTGGGAAACCTGGACTTTTGAGAGGAGGAGATGAAAGTGGATTATGGAGGCCTTTGTGGTGTGTGTGTGTGTATTTGGATACCTTTGGAGAAAGTAAAAAGGGCGAGGGGAAAAACAAGCGAAGCCTTAGATGAAGAGAGGAAATTGAATGCCTGTTAACGAATGAAGGCAGGGATATCGGATGGAAGGGATTCTAAAGTTCGCATTACAAGGTAAATGATCACCTTGAATGATATCGCGGAAAACGATACGCGGACGGGCTCAAATGCGAGGAGAAATTAGAACATGCTCTAATTTTTTTCTCGCATTATTTTTTAACGATGAGGGCGCGACAGTCATGTTTGTAAATATATAGATACCGCTTCTAATATAAACATATCATATTGTCATTACTTAAAGCATGGAGAGGCAATTTGGAAACATATTAGAGCAGGTAGTTCGTATAAATTTTGAGCTTGTGTGTAATATTCTAATCACGCCTTCCGTGACTGTGCCTCGAAAATCTGTAATTGGATAGTAGTGTGTTATTCGTTGGTATTAATTCCCGTGTAGAACATCCGCGTTGCAGTCACTTGTATCGTGCAAACAATTTCTGCGCGATTGGCGGCACTCGAAAGCTATGCCACTACGCATCCTTTGTGCTCAGACGGGCCCATTTGATTCACGGAATTAACTCACCGTCATTCGCCATTTTAACGCCATTCTTCATCCCGTCGTTCAAGTAAATATCGTTTTCCACGAGATCACATAAGGGCTCATTCATCGTGTCAGGCAGTATTAAATACGTAATGGCATCCTGCAGTGTGCAACAGAAGGTAGGTTGTTCATAGAATGAGGCTGGAAGAAATTTAAATGGATCGCTGGAGAGGGAAGGAGGATTTATCTTGGCGTCCCAGTCCATCCAACACTGCAGCGCAAAAAGGAGAAACTATATAAAGCTTATTAACATTTTGAGCCACCATACATACATCATGTGAGTTTAATTTCTTGTAGGTAGATGGCAATCGACCATCGGAATACGCGGAGAGAGAGAGAGACGCAATATTTTCCCCTGCCTTTTCAACGATTTTCGGAGGCATTTTTTTTAGGGCCCTTCGGGAGCGCACACGCACGCACACACCCTCCTCGCGTTGATGGACCTCCTCGTATCTTTATTCTCTCCTCGCACAGTCCACGTGCGTGCGAGAGTGTGGAAGGGCTTGGGGGTGGGGCGACACAACTGCGTCTTTTCGCTCTTTCCCCGTCTCCAGTTTCAGCTCATTTCGACATGGTGTTTCTGTATTATGATAAAATGGAGATAGGGATTTTCTGTTGTGTAAAATAAACTTTATTCAATCAGTTTCGATGTCACTGCATCATTATTCATGGAAGGTGATTCTGCGACAATGAAACCGGTTGAATAAAGTTTATTATATTTATAAAACTGAACAGTGGAAAATAACTATCTCCAGTCTATTACACTGACAGATTCCACCACATAACGCCTGAAACGCAATACGATGGTGTTTCAGTGGTGCTTTTACTTGCTTTGACAGGGGGGAGCTTGTTGGGGGGGGGGGAGGAACCCCCCCCCCCCCCTATCACCACCAGATCGGAA
>WURS02465828.1:0-13320 GCA_011762765.2 Rhinocypha anisoptera | reverse complement strand
TAACAACAGAAATAAAACTTTGCGTTCCACACGAAATATAATTTATGACTCAACTAGTTTCACTACACTGTAGTATCCTGAAGAGGAGTCAAATCAACAATACAATGGATGTTACAAGTTCAAAATGATCTACAAAAAGCCAAGATAGAACGGGTAAACGTTGTGAACAGAAATGCATACAGAAATAAGATATACCAGTGGAACGTGATGTCAGAGAACGAAGTCCCAAAGAAATCAGGGACAAAGTGGACGGAAGACAGAAAGAAAGTCCACGGAGAGAGAAAGTGAGAGGTTTGGAGGATGAGGAAGGAGTCAGTCGCTTTGCGTGATCCGCAGGGTCTGTTCGCAATAAATAATAATACATATATTTGTGTGTATGTATTATTTGTGTGTATGCATATTTGTGTGTATATATATTTGTGCGTATGCATATATATATAAATGTATATGCGATAACATACGCATAAGACATGAGTAACGCTGTTTTACTTTTTCTCAGCACTTTTGCTGGAATTTATCAATGGAACTAGTTATATTTACTTTAGGTACTTGCGAAGGCAATAGATCCCACCCCAAGCCCCAAGTACTTTCACTTTCTTTCGGTTAGGAACCGAACGAAGTCTTATTGTTAATTTTTTATTGATAAATAATTCGAATCAATTCACAAAAACTTTTTCTTCAGTCCCTTTCCAAACCCTCGAGTAATTTTGAAGGAATGCATCTATTTCTACCGTTTGGTTCGTAATATTATCCTGTGCTGCCTTTTCTGCTAGCTAAACGGTACGCAAGGTGTGAAGCTAATCCTAATCCACTTCATATTCTCTTTGAAAACATTAAAGCACCAGTCTATTCTCCTCAACGTGGAGTTCCTCCAGATATTCCTTTTAATCTCACTTTAATTTTTATCTAAGATGTATTAATTCATTTTTCTCATCTTATCTCTGGTAGGAGAGATCGCGTGCATCCTGTTCCAATCTTTTCAAAAAGAGTGCACCAATTTTGACCTTTCATCTGTAAACTTTCAGTGCACTCGAAGTGATGTCATGCATCCTTCACTTAATTTCGCCTCTAGCCTCGCGATTTTCTTCAAGGTACATTTTTATTCTTATCTTATCTTCCTTAGTGGCCTGGACGCGTCGGCAGAAATGCAGAGTGTGAGCACCCGAACAACCTTCGCTGAGGGGCAGCGCGTCCACCTACTAACCAAAAAGTAGTCCTGCTCCGGATGTTTTTAACTATAATTTTGCAAAATAAGGTTAAATGTAAGAGAGAGCATGTGGCCCGGATTTCTCCTGAGAAAAGACGTCTTTATTATTATTATTCTAACCTCCTTCCTGATTAATTTTCCTCCTCTTCACTTTGTTCTGTCCTATAGTTATTCCTCCAATACTCTCCGTTATTCTCCCATTTTAATTCTTGTTACACGCAAGCATAGCTAAAGTATCCTTTCTGGATGAACATTGTGGAATCCTCCTTCTTTTCCGCGCATAATGACTTCCCACCGGTATACGCTAAGCGCGGCCATTGTTTTATTCTACGTCTTTTTAATTTTAAACAATTAGCCTTGACTTTATTTCTCAAGGGTAGAAAATAAGTTTTAGTCGGTTTAAGATCCAGAGACGCTTAGGTTATGTAAAGGGTTCACCTACTGTCCACGGAATAAGAAAGAATCCCTCTAAAGCTGTTAGTATGAGAATTTATCTATCTTACTTTATAAATATGATCGAACCCATCAAATCATTCTGATTCGCGGGTAACCAAGCTTTAGTTACTCATTTGAAAAAGGAATGTGGACATTGATTATAAGAAAATCATCAATTATAACAAAAGGAAAGTAATGAGATCCTAAATAACTAAGAAGGCTGAGCAAAATATCGTACTAGAAGGGCATAAGTTGGAAAGAGGTAGAAAAACTTACTTATTTGTCTAGCATCATATAGAGGAAAATGGACGTATTGGCCAGGATATCAGAATTAGAATCGCATTAGCAAAATAGGCATTTCCGAAAAGGAAGGAGTTAATGAGGGAGAGCTTAAAGAAAGACTTGGAGGAAACATTAGTGGAAACCGTCAAATGGAGCGTAGCATTATATGGATCTGACCCTGGTCCATGAGGAAGGATGACGATCATCGGTTGGAGGCTTCTTAAATGTGGCTGGGTTTGGCGACTGACGGAGAAGGCGAGGTGAACTTAGAGGAAAACTAATGAAGAAGTGGTGAGAGTGGTGTATAAAGGGAGGAGTTGTGATTCTTGAGCGTCACATCCAAAGAAGGCAGGGAAGGTGATAAGATGGAAGGGGTACTCGGAGTAAACGGGTTGTCATAGGTTGCAAATGAAGGGTATAATGTTGGGTATGCGAGGTAGAGGGAGGAATAGAATAGGGATTTTAGATAGAAAGATAGGTGGTAGGAAGTAGAGTGAAGATTGAAAGAGGGATTAAATAAAGATGAAGGTAGAAATATCTCACCTGGACATCATCAAAAACGTACCTTAACCGGTAGATTACCCTTCAGTCATTCAAATGTGGTCGGATAAATTCGGCTTATAATGATTGGCAATGACTTCACTAATGACTTTCTAGCGGTTCTGAGTTTTTCAATCAGTTTAATCTTGTATCAGGTCTTCTTCGTTCCAATGACTCCCAGCTGAGTACAGAAAAGTATCTCTCTAAAACGCTTCTAGTCTTATAGTGCAATTCACAACGAACGGAGTGACCTTGCGCTGAACCTTGCCGATTAATTGAGTGAGACCATTTGCAGATGGACCCTGCAGTTGGAATAACAGTCTTAACGTGACACCATCACATGAATTGTCACCCCCCACTGGCGGCAGACTCCATTGCAACTGCATCTGACTATGAGTGGTACTTCACTCTTTCGTCTGGCTCCATGCCCTTTGATCTATTCGTATAAATGAAGCCGCCGGTAATGGAATTATAAGACCACAATAGAGAGTGGAGTGTGTGTGTGGGGCTGTTGTGGGAAAATGGAAGTGATTTTAGGTAGAATGTTCGCGAGTCGACATGTGCCTAGAAGAAAGAGGATTGTAAGGGGAGAAGATACTTTTATTCTTTCTGAAATCAAACGAAAAACTTATTTGAAATTTTTATAGTAATAATCAATCAAACAACTAGTCATTCATTACTAAAAGCTACTTTGAAAATGTTGAAATTCATCTCACTATTCATAAATCATGTCCAGCCAATTGTGCAGTTGACAACTTACTTTTCCTTTTCAGTACGCTATCAAATTTAATCATCAATTATTGGAATTTTCGGTAAGGTTATTAGTTTCAAGTTAATAATAATTTTCGTTGGATCTCATTTTCAAGTCACTAATAATGTGGTGTTTTTGTATTTTACTCTCGTGTTTCTTCACTTAATAAAATTCTTCGATAGATTCATTTCAGTATACTGTTCAGCCACAATAAACAAAAGAAGACAAGTCAATAATTAATTGTGTCCATTATTATTGGTCATATGATTGATTTTCTTACTGATATTTCAAGATGGCCATCAAGAAATGTATGAGCGTATTATCATATCTCTTCCGAATACGATTTACTGATCAATCGCCAGTTTGTTTATCAATATATTTTATAATAAATAAGGGAATCAACAAATACGTAATTAAGAAAAATCAAAATATGCATATTAATTCCATCTTACGGTATTATTCAGAACTTTTCAATTGCCGCTGATGATAACCTAATCAGTGTTTGAATGTCCTCCAGGAAGAGGACTCTTTTTTGTCGAATACGCGGTTAAGGATAAAATAACTTTTTTTATAAATAACAAATGGATTATTTATTCATTCATGAGGTTTCTACCAGCAAAATTCTGGTTTCCTCAGACAAGACAAATCATTATTGCGTGTTACTGAAAAGACTTTTCATGGGATTTTTTAGAAGTGCATAACTTTTTCCTGTACGTGGAATATCCAAGAGGGAGGGGTTTGGTCTGCAGGAAGACGTTCTTTGGAGCGCCAAGTGAACTCATCTTCGAACAATTACGTATTTAGCCCGAGCCACGTATTTGAAACTTTGTCTCGCGCACAAGAACTAAGGAATGATTTAAAAAATGTGATGTCTATAGACTTAATACCAGAGTGCACAGTTTTCACTATTTCAAACATCACGGAGTCAAATACAGCTTCGAAGAAAATGATCGGCGAGGGTTTTTTTGTCCGATAAGATACCAGATATCATCAAAAGCATTAGAACTGCAAAAAAAAGTATAAATGTCCTCTCTCAAAATATTGTTTGCTAACTAAGTTATTAAACGATGCGAATTATTGTAACCCTTTTTTCATTGTTTCTTTTACATTAATCTGTCCGTTTCATACTTCTTGTATTTGGAAATGTAAAATAATTTCTAAAATGAAGAAACTATCTAACATGTACATACTATGGTGGATAAATATCATTATAATATATTCTATATTTTAAGGCATAACTATGTGGAAATTCATTTCTGAGAAAAAGGAATAACATAATACGTACGTACCTTCAAATACGTACCTGAAGATGACTAGTCGTACCAGATTAAAAATCTTAGTGGAAAAATACGTAGTATGTTATTCCTTTTTCTCATCATTATAATATTATTCCTGCCATGTTTTCAGAGACTAGCAAGTGGGCTCCAAGAATGAAATCTTTTCCCCAGAATGATAATAATAGACTGCCCGCCGATTTAAATACCGTCGTAACCGCTGGTTTAATTATTCATTCTTTTTTAATTTGAATATGTAAGTCAACGACGATTTTTTTATTGTAATTAGAGCTTACACACGTATCTTTCCGCCACCCTTTACGGTCAAAACTCTGGATTAAGAAGCGACATGTTTCAGTCGGTCAGGTAGTACATACTCCAGGATCTGAGGAAAGTCATTGCATCGCTCCACTCCATAAGGAGTAAATATTTCCAATCGCCTCACCCTTAAAAATCATTAAATTCCTACTGAGCGCAAGCGAGAAATTGTCCTGTGCTCTTTTCTTCTCGCCTCGCGTCAATTATTTTTCTGAAAAAAAAAAGTACAATAACATCGTGGGGAGTGCATTCCCGAGTGTAGAGATTACCTCAAGAACTTTCGAATACCTCCCTTGGCCACGACGAGAACCGTTTCGTTTGGATCACGAAGTAAGGGTTCGACGAAATGAGGCAAGGAATCAAATGTTGGGAAGTGCAAACAGAACTTTAAGAGAGTCGTGGATTCGATCCCATCAACCCCAAAAAAGGATCGTCCAGGATTCTTCCAATATTTCGAGACACTGTGCTCCCAGATAGCAAACTATTCAATCTACGTCCACCTTATTACCCCGCAAGCCGCCTCAAGGGCGTGTGGCAGGGGAGGGTGAGCCATCCTCCGACATGCACTCCCACATGGAAATGTTAGAAATTATTAACACGGGATGAAACAACTTGCATGCAAAAAATTCATGGCAATACATTTGTCATATATCATGCGGGAACAATGTCAAATTACATATTGCCCACAAATTAACTACAAAATACATGCAATACCTTTCCTAACCAACACTGTGACCATTTTTAAATTGATTTCGAACCGTACGAGGGAAAAATCACATTATAAATTTATTCGTTCTACAATCTATCTCCCTGAATTTCAGTGCGTGATCTTATCTACGATATTATGACGGGGCTTTTAATATATATTTAATCTCTTCATTGAAGTACTCTGCCTCGAATTCACACAATAAATTTAACTTGCATTTTTTAATACAATCAACGAATGACTCCTAACCTAACTCCTCCAGTAGGCCGCTCTCCGTCAGGCAGCGCACTGACATTACATGTGGATAGTAGTCGATTGACAAACAAGATATTGGACACTGTATAGTGATGTATCTTGCCTTTTTAATGGATCCTTTCCGTATATTAAATGGACACGCTGACTGGTGTGCCATCTGGGTTGATCCCAATCGGGTCACTGATGCTTTTCCTCTCTCATTTGTTCTCTCCTCAGAGGGCGACATTGTCGCAAGTTATCCTTCTGGCCGTCATGGATTAAGTGAAGGAGCGAGGGATAAGGAGGGCAGGGGGTGACGGCAAATAAGAAAAGGTGGAAGAGATGCTATCAAACGTTTGCCAATGCCTCTATACAAACTTTTAGCGGATCGCGGAACTCACGGAAACTTCGACCACTTAAGAGAATAAGGTCAGTGTCACAGGTGCTGCGGAACGACTCCTTTACTCGCTAATCACCGATGACCATCGGTCGAGGGGACGTTTGCTGGACTCCCGCGCATGAGCCTTTCGTCCAAATTAAGCGTCGCAGACACCAAGCAGCACGGGGCACCAGTTCGATCGATCAGCAGTGGAGCAGCGGTAGGAAGTAAGCAGAGCAACAGCAAGCGGTTCAACCTTGACTGGAGCAAGCACCCGAGAGGAAAAAAGAAGTCCGCGACGCAAGAAATTAACGGAGGCAGAATTCAATTCGATGTGATCCCAATCGTAAAGGGTAGATGATGATTATATAATTTTACTTCTGTTGGCTACAGAGGTAACGTAGAAGTCGCCCATTGAATATCGATGCGAGAGTAATACGACAAAAAAACTATATGTAAACATGCTGAGAAGGCTGCACAAAATGATGCACATTCACACGCTTTGTCATAGGCATGACGTTATACAAATAAAGCACAGAAAAAAGAAAACTCAGACGTTACTTTGGATATTTCGTTGGCCACCGCCACCACTATTAGCAGAGAGAAAGATTCTCTGGCTCTCTGTTGATAATTATGGCGGTGGCCTCCGAAATATTCAAACTAACGAGTGTGTTTTTCTATGTGTTCTAATTGTATAATGTCATACCTATGAAAAATGGTGTACATATAGAAACAAATTTAGAACACACATGGGCAAGGATTAGTACAAAAATATCATGTTTTTCAGCAGTGGTAGTTATTAACAACAAATTCAGACGGCTGCAATATGCTTCCTTTAGTTATATCTAATTTAAATATTTCCTAAAAATATGTGTTGATGCAGTGGATTTTATATTGGATGATATGCTGCTGCATTTGACTAAAGCCGCTTGATGTGTACCATGATGTGATAAGTAGATACCTTTAATACTGAGATAAATGAATGCTATCACTAGGACGAGTGTAGTAGGAGTGTACTTCATGGTGAGCTGGATTTTTTTATGAAAAAATATTTTCAAAGTGTCTAAATTATTAAAAAGATTGGTATCGCATATAAGAATGAAGCACACAGTGTAGCTACTTTTCACAATGCATATGATGACATGTGCTTTAGAATTCACAGAAGAGGAAGATGGAGATGTCGATAAAGATTGGGAAAGAAGTCTTCACAGTCAGGGTGGTGTTTTCCTGGTGAGTTAAAGGAAATACGATCAAACAAGGCACCAGGAATTTATAAGATAAATATCGGGAGGATTAAAAACAAATCTGGAGACAGATTGCACATCAGATCCACAACCAGACGTACGATTACTATAAAAGTGAATAAATATCGTACGAATGGAATTCAAGAGGAGGACTCATGTTCCATTTCCCAAAAAAGAGGAACATGCTAAAACTATAGAGTAAAGGCTTAGGAACCATGAATAAAAGATTTCGTGCCCGTTTGGACTTAAAGGAAGCAGAGGAGCAAAGCAGCGAATGCTTACCCTAAGGGTCCCCATAGATAAAATTAATACGAAAAAAAGACATCGCACTTTTATTGAATTTACGGACCTGGAATAACCATTTTTCAACTAGGATCGACACAGCATGCTGGATTCCTTGAAAGAATTTGAACTTTGCTACAGAGATGTACCATAGACAACAGCTGCCACATAGAGAAGAAGATTGCAATAAATGTAAACGCTAAGGATATTGACTGACATGAGGTAAGATTGACAGATATCTCTTTTTTTCTAAAAGGCAAACGGCGATGATCAGATCAGCATGGGACAGAGAGGAAGGAAAAGAAAAGAAAGTAACCACACAGGGATGCTCACTATACCCGGAGATCTTCTACGTGTATCTATATAGAAGAGAAATTAAACCAGGTCATGGGTACCTTGAGACGCGGTGTGAGAATCCTGGGAAAAAAGATTATTATGCTGCGATTTGCATACCAGCTGACCGCACGTGATGAGAAGGAAGGAGGTCTAACGCATGGGAAATTAGTGTGCACGGAAAAGAAAATGAGAAACCACGACCTGAAGATAAACAAGAATGTATTTAAGGTTATGGTTGGTCGATGTCCACGTGAATGACGTGACTGTCACATTTAAAAAAGGCAAGGTCACTTTAAGTGAGATGAATTATTTAATTGTTTAAGCTACAAAATAACCTAGGCGATGAATGATATTTATATATAGTGGAGAACAGAGACACAAATAAAAAGAACACTCACAGGAATTAGTTCGGACATTTCGGCGGGTGGACCGCCTTCTACCGCGACAGAGAGAGTACTATTTTGTTATATGTGAAATGTGCTTCGCCGCCACCAAGATTTTCCAAGTGCAAATGTATATATATATAATGAACTGGCCCCTCTACCCTGATGTGTGAATTTCCACACGCCGTGGGCTTAGTACTAGGTGAGCTCTACCCTCACTTGACATACCACCTTCGGGTTGATCACTGTGGTTTTTAAGGTTCAGACCTCTATTTTGTTTCATTATGCAATTCCATCAGGTGACGACCCCAATGAATTCCATTCACGTACTTTGTTCGCAAATTGAAGAAAATGTCATGAACTTGGAATAGTCACGCGGAATAAGGAGCAAGTCGTGGGAGACCCAGGATTTTTCTGACTCGTTGAATGGCACATCCCCAGCCTGCTCCTCTTCCTCCCCGTCGACGGCCGCTCCCATAACCTCTAGAAGGGCGGACGTGGGCGAGATGGAAAGAGGGGAGATGACTGAGGTCCCTCTCCACCAACGAGAGGAGAATGCCCCGAGGCCCCGATGCTCGCTTTCGTGAAGCGACGGAGTAGGTGGAAACGGAAACTTTCTAAAGGAAAAGACGGAATTCAAAAGGAAAAATGAAAAAAAAAAAATTGTGCACATCTACATATATATAAAGGCGGGTGAAGTTCACACATCACTCACGGCGCAGGGTCTGTGGGTAATCCCTTCCCTCGGTTGTCGGGAACCACCAAATGGTGCGGAGAATACACCCGCGCGAGATCGCGTGGGCGAAGAGTCTTGCGAGGTTCGCCGCTGAATTCACATGCCTGCGCGAGAAATTTTGAGTGAATTTTTTTATTTATTTTAAAAATCCAAAAACGGCCAAGTAGGCTTTTACGTTGGATTTTGACGATACAATAAACAAATAACAAAAACGAAAGAAAAAAATCACATTAAAAAAACAAAAATCATCGGTAGCGAAATGACATCACAAACGGTAACGAACTCAAGCCCAAAAATGAAATGAAAACCGGTCAGATTGTGTATGAAAAAGATGGGGGGAGGGAAAAGGGACAGTATCAGTTACTTGAAATGGTTATAATAATTGCTAATATAACGTATGAAGGAAGACGTGATATCAATTTCAGGGGAGAGGGACATTAGCGAATTGAAGGCTTGTTAGCGATGGTAGGTGAAGGCTTTCTAGGTCATGGAGATGCGACAGGTGGGGATTTATTATTTATTGGATATGTTTTTCAATTCAACGTGTATTATTTATCTGCATGAGGTTTATATCCAGTCTACCAGTACAGGTTTCGTGTAAAGACAAAATGACCACCCTCCGGGGTATTTTTTTTAGGATTTTCCATTGAAATCCACTGAAATATTTCGCAGTTTTCATGGAAATCCGCACACCTCTATGGACGCTTCTGTGGAAAAGGAACCTTTTTTATAGAAAAGTTTGTATTTTTAAATGAAAACCACTCTTTTGAAAATATGTGTGTAGCATAAGTCGTCAATTTCCAGAGAACACTCCCTAGGACACCATAGAACTCCCTGTCGAATCCCATAGAACTATGGCTCCATTATTTTTAGCACCGTGAGTCACTTCCATGATCTTGCTTGGTATATGCAAGAAACGACTCCATTTTTTTGCGATCGTTTCTCTGTGTTTAGGCACCTGTGACAACAAGTAAATCACTCATCATACCACGAACCGTAGTTTGGGATAAGTCCAGGCAACCAATCGTGCGTGGTAGGTGATAAGTATTACGATCTCGAGGTAACATGCATTCAAGTCGGTGAAATGAAAAAATCAAATACAAATAAAGCCGAAGATTTACTGAAGGTTTACGAGGTCTGTAAACCACCAAAAATGTTTGATGGTTTTTCCAATCAGAAATAACTACCAAAACCACAGTATTAAACCCGAAAGTCGGTGTGTTAAGTGAGGGTAGAGCTCACCTAGTACTAAGCCCATGGCGTGTGAAAAATTCACACATCAGGGTAGAGGGGGGGCCAGTTTCTTTCCCTGTGCCGCCTGTGATTTTCCAACGAAGATGTGGTACCCGAAAAATCACTCAGCTGGAGGTGTCCGGAGGGTCGTCACCGGGTCTCGAACCCGGGTTTCCCGGTCGCTAGCCAACCTCACTCTACCCATCGGTTCGAGCCTCGGTGACAACGAAAATTTTCTCGTATCGAAATTGCATCAATTTTCGAGAAAAGCACCTGCAACTTCATCACACACAACCTCTGGTGGAAGGCAGCAGTTTCACGAGTAGGCACTGATGGTGCAGATCAAGAGGATCGGCCCGGCATCAACTGCCTTAGCTGCGGGCGAGAGTGAAGTTCACGGAATCGGCCGCAGTACTGCAATGTGGAAGGCGAAGGGAAACTACCGCATTTAAATATTTCCCTAGAAAATGCAGCCCTGCATTCACATATCTTGAAGGACAAGGTGAAGATACAAGGAATATCACATTAAATATTTACCAAGAAAACGCAGTCCTGCATTGGTCTGAAGTCAACCAACGTTCGGATTGAAGTACTAATATATCATCATCAGTACTTAAATCCGAAAATTGGTTGGCTGTAGCCCTCCATCCTTTCCTATCTAGTGCTAGCTCTCTTTCTCCTTGGTAGGTTTTCCTTCTAACGTCTCATATAATTTTCCCTATATACCTGTCCCTCGGCCTTCCTCGAGGGGCCCTCCCCTCTATTTTTCCTTTTATTATATTCTTCACGAACCCATTATGCCTCAGGGTGTGTCCTATCCACCTTATTCTTCTTTTTCTTATTGTATATATATATATATATATACAAAATATTGGTAATCAATAGAAGATTTGTATTTATGCTAAGAGTTTTTTCTCTATGTACACTGTTATCGGATTGTCATATTGAAACTTGGTCGAAAACACGAAGAAATCAAACATAACATACATGTTGATGTAAATATTTGATAAGAAGTAAGTAAATTATATAGAAAGTGAGCGAATTAGGCTACGTGAAGTCAATCAAAATAATACTACTAGTGGTGAAACCTAGAATGATCAAAGGACGTCCTCACATTTAATGAAATTTCGCCACAGAAATTGGGTTAATTGGTACCACACCAAAAAGGTAAAGTTTCGTATTCATTGAAATTTGTAGCTGATCATAAATATCATACATCTTCATCAATTCCTAAAGCTCAGAGTAAATTCCGAACCAGGAGTGTTTAATAACAGGAGTTAATTATTATGATGTCCCTTCCTTATCGTCTTTTTTGAAGCCTATCATTGAATTACTCTCCGTACCAGATTTGATAAATGACGCTATCGTCAGTAACTGTCTATCTTACAAAAGTAACTAACTTCTATGTAAATAATTTGAATTGATATTATTTAAACACAAAAATTATATTAAATCAAAATCTTAAATTAAAAATATTAAAAAATTATTACTTTAATTCATCAGAACTGGTTGTAACATTTCCACAGATGCCATTTTCTCAACACTGGTTGACGTAGAAACTTAATGTTTGTACGTTAATTTTTATAGGTTCCGCGTGAACGGATGAAAATTAAAGACGAAAGAAAATGAAAAAATTTCATTCTAATTTGAATTTAAACTCAGCCTACTGTTTAAACAGACACCCTAAAATATCCTAACGTGACGAGTGACTATTCATGTTTCGAATGTCTCTTGGAGCTTTTTACAAATATTATTTCAATATTCTTCTCGCAATACAGTTTTAAAAATGTGAAACACTCCTTATTCCGAAATCGAAAAGTAAAATTGGACATTTCATTTGTCATTTGTCTTAAGTTTCCAAGTAATTTACCCTAAATAAACCTTAACAATATAAGCAATCCTACTTTGAAATGAATAACCAGGATTAATTCATTCATATATAAAAGATTTACAGGAACTCAATGCCTCAATACCTTGGTAATAGTTTCCAACTCCTAGCATTATCGTCCTATTCACCAATTATTTTATGTAATACATGTCTCGACCTTTGATTATTTCCCCTGACAGTTAAACATGGTACTCCATACACAGCTATCTGCAAGCATGTGACAATTCACTCTGTAAAACTGTATAAATAACTTTTTACGGAAACTGTTTTTACAAGCTTAGTATAGGCCTATACTATGGATATTTTAATCATTTGAGCGAAAAATGGAATGAAAGCGCCTGTATAACAAGGAAATACAAGCATATAAACTCAAGAAAAAATGCAATTTTTGGTGATTTTCGTGAATGTACCTCATTAAAAAGAAACTTAAATAATTTAGTCACTGTAAAAACAAAGAAATTTTTGGGTGAATTCTTCTCCGGGATTTCCGCTGCGTCAGGAATTCGGCTACAGGAATTTTTTTCCAATGGCAAACTCCGTCATTGTCTTCAGGGCATGAAAACCCTGAAGACGATGGCCGAGTTTGCCGTCGAAACCTTCGGTAGCAGAATTCCTGAACCGGCAGAAAGCCCAACCTCTACGTAATACACCGAGAAACCTTAGATTATTCATCACAGAAGAAAAATTGTAATAAAACGGATTCCATTTTAACTGGATCTCAACTGGATATCGAATTCATTGGAAATAGGTATTAACTATCAAATAGATCATCTGGGGCTGTACAAAGTGGCCAATTGGCTACTATTGGCCAGTTTGTCACTCTCGACGACATCGTTAAGATTTGCAATGTTATATTCCACTCTGGTAAAGGGTTATCTTTCTTAAATGCTTACGTTGTACAACGTTTGGGCACACGCACGTGGAATACACCCTCCCTTCCATGAATAATGGGGGATAGATTATGATGTCCTTGTCATTGGTATATTATGATCAGTGGAATATACAAATCACAGAGTGAAAGGCCTCGATCGTTGTGACTTCGTCAAGTTCAAGCCCTCGATGAATATTTATTGCTTGACTATCCATAGTCAA
>WURS02465808.1:0-13323 GCA_011762765.2 Rhinocypha anisoptera | reverse complement strand
TTTAACGAATGATTAGTTGAGGTGCAAAATGACCAAAGCCGTCGATGCACCCTTATAAACCAAAACTACTACTACTACTACAATTAGTGTTGATTCAATTGTTTGTTCCTTAGTTAATATCTTTAGGCTGTTTAGCTTTAGTTTTGAAATTAACCACGTTAAAATAATAATAGAATTAAATGTCGAGTAGCAGATTTCCACCAGTTGTTTTCGGAGGTTTTTTTTTCGACAAATGTCGTGTTTCTTTACGGAGTTAATCCCTAAGCTTAATAAATATTGTTTGTTTAAAGCTATCTGGGTTAAATGGGCTTACTCTTAACTTAACTTAACTTTCAATTTGCGTGGTCAATAATGTTGAAATTAAAATAGCGTGAGTGATAGATTATTCTTGTATCATACTTCTGTACTGTACACTTTTGTTTCAAGTCTCCAACACAGTCATTGTCGTATGAAAAAAGTATAGCAGTATATTTAATTAGATGGATATCGTAACTATTCAATTCGCATAGCTTCCGAATCAGTAACAAACGTGAAAGTTTTATTAATATGTGGTTTAATGTAGACCATGAAAGATAATTTGTATGAATAATTATTATTCTTCATCCTAATCGTAATGGGAGATAATAGTTGCTAGCAGCGTAAGTTGTAGAGAAACCCAAATTAATTTTTTAAAGTTACATTCCCAAGAGACATTTGTAGATTTTTCCAATCTGCTTTTTCTATGATCCACGTGTCTGATCCACAGAGAATCATGTTGCAAACACGAACTTGTTCGCATCCTGCTTCCTTTCCTGCAGTACTGTTTTTATTTGGCCACGGCAGTTTTCTCTTCACCACGATTGTCTTGTTGGACTGAGCAAATAGGTACGTGATGTCTATTGAACGTGTTCCGGCCCATGTCGTACTGGTTCCTAATTAGAGGAAAGATTTGACTCCATCCTTTTTCTCGCCTTGAAAATAGCATGACTTGGCCGCGTGAAAATGTTTGTATTCTATTCTCCTATTGCATGAATTTACGCGAGGCGGTTGCACTTCTTAACATTCACTCTATTGAATTCGTACTGTAATTCATCTGCATTAGGTAGGTTACACTTCTTCACGGGAATTTCTACATTGAAATAGCTGCGATCATTGAAGTTAATGGAAATTATTTAGTTCGACATTTAAAAAACTGAAAGCGCATATTCTTTAAGATATTTGATCTCTATATGCGGTTAATACTTCAGTCCCCAATTCCTCTCGGATTTTCCAAGAACTCTGTCACTGAGAAATAGGTAAATAATTGTACGTAGCCTTACTCTAAAACGGTTTCTAGTTTTATGTTCTGACAAAATGTAATCAGATATTACTTCGTTCTCCAAGACAGCTTTGTAATCTTTAATGTATGTTTGGTGGAAATGGTACGGAAATATTTCTCCCCGTATGCTGCAGTGGGTTTGTAAATATTTTTGCAAGGGTTTTTTTAGTACCCGCTGAACCATTCAGCATTTTGCGTCTACTATTCAAGGTTATCCCTCCTAATTATAACAAGTTTTCTTTTTCTTCGAAAGTCAGTATATTGGACCGATGGTCATCATATGTATCTATTTACACCCTTGATCGGCAATATTTATCCGCCGGAAGTGATTTTCAGGTTCACGTATAAATTGAGAGGTTTGAAAATCTTAATATAACCCATTTGTGTCATGATTCCGTTTTCGTATAATGAATCATTTAAATGCGTGAATTTGCAGTAAATTCATTCGCCGGGAGTTATCTGTCGCGCGCGGATGTATGTGAAATCTTCTGATTGTTCAGAGCGTAACCCAGTGCAAGACGTACTCCAGATTTATTTAGCGGAGCAGGACAATGACGATCGACACACGTCCTATTCGTAGGATTTCCTCTAACGGTACATTGCTTCTCGAGCAACCAAGTACGTCTCCTGGCGTCTATTACTAAGTTATAACGAGTTAGCGTCCACCTTGAAGTAACGGGATCAGTTTTGAGGCCTCTTCCTTCCTTCAGTAAGCGAATAATATATTACGCGGGGGTTGTCGATAGCAACAACGGCATAACTCCCTCAATAACTTTACTGTCTCCGTTTCGGGAGTCAAGAGGCCAATGTTTAATGTCGTCATGTGCGATTTCAGAGTCGCGATAATCAATGCCGTGGTATTGGCGTGGTCACGTTACACTCTCCACAAGTATTCGCAACATGCGAATGCAATTGTAAACGGTAGCAGGGAAATTCGTATAGAGGCGCCAGAATTTATCTGTTGCGCACATTTCTTTAAGGGCACGCCTCAATATATCTTTAAAATAAAAAGTAATTTTTATTTTAATTAAGTAAAAATTAATTAAGTAATTTATTAAACACATTATCATCGAAATATTTTAATCAACATAAAGATGAAAACAAATATTCCCATAATTAGCATACTTAAATCGTGCATCCCACAATTAAACCTGATAAATTAAAGTGTCTAGAAATGAAATTTCACCGAATGCATAATGGTCTCTGCACTCTCTGTACATAATGCAAATGATAATGAATATAAATACATAGATTTTTAGTTGCATCGGCGTATTTTTTAAATTTTTTGATTATCGTTAATAGTTTAAATTTAACGCCTTTTTGGTTAATCTAGTAGACTTCAAAAACTAAAAAGAGATAATTATTAAAAAGAAATATTAGAACAGAGCCACCGATGAGAGGGTAAAACTTTTCAATGGAAATTTATTTGCGTTTATATGATAAAAATATAATGTAGTGATCCGAAAAACAACACACAAATGTACCTGAGTTTACTCACACACACACATATATATAAATGCACTAGGAAAATCTTGGTGGCGGCGAAGCGCATTTCACGTATAAAAAAATAAACAATTATACGATAGTTGAGAACAGAGACACAAATAAAATGGACACTAACAGGAATTATTTCGGACGTTTCGGCGGATGGACCGCCTTCGACTGCGACTAAGAGAGTACTCTCTTTGTGTATATATATATTTATATATATATGTATATTTATATAAATATATGACGAACGAAACCCGGGTCACACTGACTATGTAAAAACTAAGTTTCCCTGATGATGATTTATAAATAAATCGAAACGTCGGCAATGGAATAATTGGAGTTGTAATTGGCCAAATCCCTCGAGATAGAAATGATCACATATCTTTCTGTGACCGAGAAGTAACATATACGATATATATATCTAAATCCCGATTCTATAGCCTATGAATCAGTTCCTTGTTACAGTTTATTATGATATAACTAAGCCGTGGACAAAAAATTCTCCCATCGTGATTTTTCTTTATTTAAAAAATTACCATTTCGGTATTTTCCAGTCTTATTAGGTTTTAAGTGTAACTGGAACAATTATTTTTCAGTTTTCCCTTAGTGGTCAACTTTTTTCGTCTCTTTACATGTGAGTCAGTTAGAGTTTGCAGCTTTGCACATCTGCTGACAAATCTGCACCGCTGCGAACGGGGCCGTCACTGACAATCTTTTCTTGTTGTTGCTTCCCCCGATACGTGTCGGTTTCCCGCCTATACAAGAGAGGATGAATCCTATCCAAAACTCATCGCCCGCACAAGGACGTCGGGTTACTCGGAAATTAACTCCGCCTACGAGGCTCCGAGAGATTCCCAATATAAGTAGTAGATTTAATGAGCAAGTTTAAAAAAAGGCCGCTCGACAATTTACCAAAAGCGTAGGTCGAAATTTGTAAATGAGCATATTCAGTCAACTCCCCCCAAATAAGATAATTAATTACTCCACACTGGTGTTTTAAATGGGCCTCCCATCATCATGAAAAATGATCTAGACGATGGCGTTCATCTTTCGATTTTCTCGAACTTTCAAGGACACTGCGTATATTCCAATCCTTAGTTTTTTTTAATATCTCCCATTCCCTCAGTTTTAATTCAGGGCACACGGACTTAGTACCATAATACTGCCAAAAAACGCCTGAAACTGCATTTTTAAGTCATCTCCGAATTCCAATGGAGGAAAAACGGAGCTCATTCGGTGCGGCCATGAAGAAACTTGAGACATCCCACTACTGCTTTTGAACCGTATTAACTTCACCATCGACTAACTTATATCTTCTGCACTTTAATTCTATTAAGCGCATTGACTACAATGAGGATTTTATCGTTAAATTTACAATATTTCATCTAGGGTGCAATGTATACCTTATAAATGTATTTAAATATTATTAGTATTGGTAATCGATTTGTCTTTTAATGACCGCTCAATAATGTACGAACGAATGCATTTGGATCATTATAAAGAGTTTTTGGCTTGACTTTTTAGCTTGAGTTTAATGTGTTAAGTTTTTTGTTTTAACACGATTCCGTCTTCACTTCGATTTATTTCGTAATTTTATTAAATTCATCAAATCATTAGAAACACCGCGCACAGTGCGGGCCGCAACCACAACCTTGGGTCCTTTCTCTCTGCAAAAGTGATGCTCCTTTCCGCTCCCGTGCCCTTTCCAAATTATTCCCCTCCTGAAATTTGGAGTTTCACGTAATCTTGCCGACTTTCATTCCTGACCCAAAACCCATCTCACGCATCTCGTGCCTTCTTCTGCATACAATTTAATAAATGAGTGGTAACCGGCATACCTATCTATCTTGCTCCCCCAAGAAATGCTACCATCCCTATTTTCTATCCGCTACTCTTAATAATACCATCTGATACGTACACACTACAAGGATCACTAATAACTCGCACATCTGTCCAGCCCGCACCAAAATTCATTACTACCCTCATTAATTTACCCGCAAATACTCCATCGAAAGCTTTCTCCGAAACGATGAACATCGCAAAGATTTCCGCGTAATAATCTAGACTATTCGGAATACCAGTGTTCACATAACAGTGGTTTCTTCGCATATCCTTCTGAATTTCCAAAAGCTAAAATTATCACACAAATATACTCTTCTGAATTGTATTCCAACCTTTTTTTTACTATTCTTGGACTCTACATTTGACATAAATTTTCGATAATTTCAGAGGTATGCTTATTGGTCTTATAGTCCTATACTTTTTATTTTGTCTCGTACGGGATGGGCAAATATCAGACTAATGAAGTCACTGTACTGCTCGCAAACCTTCCTAATAATATTCAATAGGGTCCCATAAAATATGCGCCTCCCACCTTTTCGCATGCACGTTAGTATCTTGGTGAGAATTAAAACACTTTGCTTTCCACTTAAATATTCATGACTAGTTTCGCTACACCCGTCGCATTATCAAGTGTTCACTTCATAATGCTACGGGTGTAACGAAACTAGTCGTATTAATAAATATTTAAGTGGCAAGCAACATGTTTTAATCCTTGCCAACATATAAGACTTTCACAAGGTTAAGGCCTCTTTAACCAAGTACACGTTAGTATCTTCACTGGAATATTATCCACCACCTGTTATACTAAACTTTCCTTAATGTTCCTTCTAATTCTATTCGTGGAATAACTGGTTCTACGCTGTTTTCATCTACGTTTCACATTCTTCATAAAGCTATACGTAAAGGATGATTTTCTGTCGTAGAGCTCCTCCACATAATCTTATAATTTCTCCAGAATACCCATTTGTTCAGTAAAGTGCTCTTACCTCATTCATAATGATTGGTAACGTTTTTCCTTCGCCTATTATCCTATTCAAATCCACTGGATCTACCACGAATTCCTTTTATGGACACTACTCATCAAAAATGATATTTCATCAAATGACCTCTACATCTTCTTCCATGTAACAAATGTTTGAGCACCTTTCCTCACTCAACTCCAATGCATTTATGTGTCCTTTCTCCATCACATGCCCAATGTTTACCAATTTCCATTCCCGCAATATATTCCCGAATGCTCCATGCCCTTGGCCTATTGGTTCTCCTGTGTGTCGACCCGGTCTGGCCAGTTTTCGTGTGGTGGACGACCACGGACGCCTTTACCACACCAACTGCTAAGCACGGCACACACCCTTCTGTGTTGAATTCTTTAGTTACCAGCGTTCATCGGTTTCATTTCTTCTAACGTTTCCTTGGGAATAAAATAAAGGAATTATAATTGAAATTATGTTCATTTTTCCACATCAATGATGTTTTTAACGTTACAGCATCACTTTCTGGGAATCAATCACCTTTGAATCCACCTCACAGAGAAAAAATGCTGCGTGGACTACGATATATTTTGTCTGGATCTATCTGACCCTACCAGGAGCAGTCATTATTGTCTGGGAAATGCAGCACTAGGGATCATTAGAACTCAAAATACCTCCAAGGTGATGTCCGCGAGGTTTCCTTCATCGTTACACTTTTTATTCATTCAGTTCGACGCTATAAAATTGTCCATCCCATCTACTCCAATTTCCTCAAAGATTAAGTCTGTGACATAAAATGCTACAAAATTTCCTAACGTACTACAGGCTTCACTATTTTTTCCTGCCAGCTCAAGGTTTCCTTGGTGTAATTCTTCTTCCGCTAGGTTCATATTCATAAAATGATGGAACTTGTGAGGATACCCATTCTCACCTCTAACTCCTAATACTTATTAGGCATGCTCAGTGTATAGTGATTATATATTTTTATTGTGAGTTGTGCGAGAATTAATGTTTTTTATACATTTTCTATATTATTATAAAACGTGCATATGTTACAATTAAAAATACGCAGCATTATTTTTTTTTACAATTAATTAGCCGAGGTGTAATGTACCAGAGGTTTACGGAGAGCCTGTTCTTCCCAATAGCACGGTTAAAGGTTGGTTTAAATGTTTAATGCTTGGAGACGGTAATTTTCAAAGGAAGGTGAACCCGGGACTCGAGAATAAGAGAATAACATCGAACTTTTAAGAAGTAAAAGCACCATTAAAATTCTGGCGAAGGCTTCCGCGGTGTTCCATGGATTGGTGCTGCGAAGTTTTCGGTGCCCCACCGCGACCGTTGTCTTTAGTTGACGACAGTTTCGTCCTCTTTCCAGAGAACATCTTCAGGTCGAAGTTTTGACCTGAATGGAATGAGGACGAGCCTGTCGTCAACTAAAGACAACGGTCGCGGTGGAGCACCGAAAACTTCGCAGCACCATTAAAATTACTTTTAAACATTAAAATCACTTCTTTAATTCTAAAAAGTTTACCCTGTGCCATCCACACATCCGGTGAAAAAAATTGCACATGAGATGTGCATTTTCCCCGTAGGTTCCGACCTGCTTATACCCTAACACCTTGACGATGCAGGTGTGTTCCCTAAAGTGAAGTATATCCTCCATCATTCCATTGTTCCAGACCTGCCGCCATTTGTCTCTTTCCCAGTTTACCCCAGTGTGAAGAAAAAACTTAGTGGAAAGTATTTTTCATCATCAGAAATATTAGTGTGCTAACTAAACATATGTTTCGACTTTCAACGGCTGCAGCTTTCGCCATACTGGAATCAAATTAATGGAATTTGTAATGCTGTGGTAAATTTGGCATTAGAGTGGTAATATGAAATAAAATGATATTTTTGCACAATGTTTATGCGCATATAGAATTTATGGTTACTCTTTGTTGAACATTGTCTGTTGTATTCTTTGTTCTTCGTCGCTTTGTTGTATTCATCTTTTGGTCACTGGATGACCTCTATATGGATAGTTGGGTGTTATTGTCAGGAGTATCCTTTGCTAACCATTGGCAAAAAAAAATTAAGCTAGCTTCTATTTTCGTTTTTATATCAATCGTAGTCAGATGGGCATGTTACTTTTATTATTAGAGCAGTAGTAGTATTTTTGTTTTTTTGGATGTTTCGAAGGCTATGGTCGTTTCAAACCTCTTCAAGTCATAGAAAAAACCCATCTGGACCAATACCACACCCATGCCCTGGGCGGGACTCGACCCCGCGACCTTTGGGTTAGCTGGCAAGCACGCTACTCACAAGGCTAACCCGATCGGCTATTAGAGCATATAGCTGTTACAATAGCACATTGCGCACTTAGAGTTATGTTAGTGCGTAATTAACCAGAATCTATAAAAGATCCTGGAATTTCTAAAGAGAGAGAGAAAGAGCCCTTTAAGCAGAAAATTTGACATATTGATCAGCCAGGTGTTTGAACTAGTGAAATATATTTTATTCTCGAAATTTCTAAATTATTTACATATGGCACAAGTGGCCTCTCAATCTGGCATTGGACACATACAACCCAAGCAAGCGCTTTGGATTTTCACACGAATACGCGAGTGTGCCTTGACAACTTGGAACACAATGACCTCTTTAGCATTCTCCTTCCTCGCGACCACTCAGTGGCATGGAGCCAAGCGATATATCGTCTCTCTTCGATTGTCTCCCGAGTCAGTTCTCTCCACGAGTCTCTCTCTCTCTTTCTCCCTCTCTCCCTCTCTTCTCCCAGCTACCCAAGTGCAATGAACTTTCCATCCTTTTTATGTTTCCACCGGTTTTCCCCGCTTCTCTACTCCCAAAATGCGAATTATGAAACACCATTCCATCTCCAAATCACATTTCTTCTCCCTCCATCCAACGCCGACTGTAGGTGCTACTCAATATTTGGTCTGCTCAATGGTTCTAATATTACTTCGAGGTCAACTGTGAAAAACCATATCCCGTTCATCTCATTCCTTTATGGGCACTCATTTAGGCCTTCGTCAGAAGGATAATATGAAATATATATGCGTTAGTATGTATCTAAAAGGGAATCGATGAGTTTACCACTTTCTTATCAACATGATTCCAAATAACTTTTGTTTATTTTGATTTAAAGTCATATTATTTATGCACCTCCAGCTAAACCCAAGCTGAGTGATTTTTCGGGTACCACATCTTCGTGGAAAACCACAGGCGGCACAGGGAAATAAACCGGCCCCTCTACCCTGATGTGTGAATTTCCACACGCCCCGTGGGCTTAGTACTAGGTGAACTCTACCCTCATTTAACATACCGACCTTCGGGTTGATCACTGTGGTTTTCTTTATAATAGGTACATTTTTGTCCGTCAATATGTGTAATGTTGCGCAACGTTTACTTGTACTCTTCATCTGAAGGTCTTGTTAATATGATCGGAAATCTTCCCAAAGGTTGCTGTGCGAATCTATATGCACGTTTTCTTCTTTTAATCCTAGCGTTAAGGCCATTGGGTAACCCTAGGGTGATTGATTGAGATCTCTCAATGCAAACAGCAATGTGCCACCGGACGAAGGGAATACAGCTTAACAAAGATGTCATCTTGGGTGACGAGGAAAGAACAATGAATATGGTACAATTTTTTTAAAGTAATAGGCATCTACCACGTTCTCTTTTAATGAATAAGGCATCATCAATGTTTTAATATATTTATTGAATGTCTGTAAATGCTTTATATTAACGGAAAAATGTCCGTCCCAGGGCATTCTGTAATTTCCTTTTGTCCAAAAGGTTTGTTTTTCTCCATCATCCGGAGAGATGATAAATTAACATAGCCGTGGACACCCCCTATAAACGAAACTACTACTGCAAAATAAATTATTTTTTTAATTTTTTAATAAAAAAAATAAAAAATAATTTTAAAAAAAATTTAAAATTAAAAATAATAAACATTCCTAAAATTTTAACTCCGTACTCCACTCTTAAATTCATTTTTTCTACTTTTTATATTTCATTTAACGTGGCTGGTTATTCATAATTTTTATATGCATTAGATATTTGATTTATTCATCCCCCCACATCCGGTTCAATGTAACTTCGTGGAACCACGAAATGTGATAATCGTCGAGTAAATATGTTCCTTGTGTCAAAGGCGTTAAAAGTTTTGGCAAAGCAATAGTAGGTTGCCAGTAGAGACATCCAGGGTGGAGATGAAGGGTTATATACACCGGAATGGGATTTCATTCCCGTCACATTTGTTTCATCACGAAAGCCTTTGATCCAAATTCGTAACCTTATCTCTCCGCATAACTTTCACCTCACGCATAAATTGAATAGCAAAAGCCGTGAGGAGCCCCCTCCTCCTCCCTGACTGAATCCAGCCTTGTCTGATTGCATTTGTGCTCGGCCGTCCATATTTTGGCGCCCTGGCTGGCGAGTGTTTTTCAAGTGTTTAGGTTCTTCTCGCGGGGCGCCTAATACCATAACGGAGTTCAGCCGATTGGAATGTGTACCACTTTGATCGCATTACTTGGCTTGGTATGGGCAAGGAGAACTTCGTTGTTGCAAGTGAGTTGTAGGCGTTTTTCTTTTCTCCTGCCGCGGGCACCCGTGTCGCATTTCAAATGTGGAACATGAACCGTATGGCGGCGTCATTAATGTGAAACGGTTTCGCTCCGGCGTGACATTGCGCAAATTCGGTGGCTCCCCACTCTTCTCGTTTTGCAGCAGTCAGCTTTTTCGGCGGCCAGTCTTCGAAAATTATACGGAGCCTCCGGTGAAAGTGACATTAACGGATCCGTTATCTCCGAAAAAGGAGAGGATTAAAAAGTTGGGCGTCTGTGGATTCCAATTATGGGCAATCTTCCATTTTTTTTAACCTTTCTCTCGACACCACCTCCTCCTGTCTCCACTCCCTCACCTCGTCTTTTTATGCATGAATCTCTCCCTCACTTTCCCTCCCTCTCGGATTTCGGAAGGGAGTAGAGGGTGGGAAGCAAAGGTATTCATCTCGCCATCCATTTTTCCGGAGGTGTGCCCTTAAATGTTTGATTCTCGAATCCAGCTCAACCCCCCCATGTTTCCCTTCGTGGTTTTCTTTTTATGGAGATCTCGGGGCCCCTCCGAAATCTCCTTCAGTTCTCCTCCCCCACGATCTCCCCTCTATTAAGCAACCCCGCCCTCCCTCCTTTGATTCACGTTCCAGGCATTCCCATTCCTCGCTTACCTCCTTCCCCGGGTGATGATCCGATTATAGTCGCCACCCTGGAGGATTTTCCCGACCAACTCTCGTCCCCGAGACGGGAATATCTCGGGAATTAACCCTCCACCGCCCCCCTCCGGACAGCCTCGGCATTCTCGAAAAATTTCGACGTCCATTGGAGCGCCGAAGGAAAACGATGATGAGTGATTGAGCGATGGCCGGGGGAGTGCTCGATCGGCCGCCGAAGCCATGAAATGTTTGCGTACACCAAAGCCTTTAGAAGGGATGTAAGTGGAAGACTGCCGCGTAGAGGGATTTACATAGTAACAATGGCTCAGCCGACTGGCGTCGAATTTGAATAACCGTCCCTCCGTTGAGATTTTAATTTACTTTTTTCCCCGTGAATTTACAAGTATTATTTTATTCGTCACCAACGAAAACGATCTATATTTGACCAAACTCGCCTCTTAACATTATGGTTCGTATTCGTTGGCACATGCACGGTACCACGCGACGTCCTTTCCTGCAAAATGCAAATTGCACGGGATAAATAAAACTTTGCACTTTCTTCAAATTTTATTATCTATTTTCGACCGGTTTTGACTACATGGTAAACAAGGTAATGGCCTGATGTAGTTTTTATGTAGACGAAACCGGTCGAAAATAAATAATGCAATTTGTAGAAAGTGCAAAGTTTTATTTATCGTGTGCAACCATGAAATAATTCCTCACAGAAGAGCCAAGTGCGATTTCTTATAAATGAAAATGTTATCAGGCATTGTATTTTATTATTCTAACAGCAATCGAGATGGCCGGGTTCGGATTATTCTTTTGTTTGAAATCTTCACTTTTCCATCCCACTCAACACATTTCGTTCTCGTTCTTTAATGTGTTACTATCCCATTCCTTATTTTATGTTATTTATCCTTTTTTCGCCAGCTGCCGGTTGCTATATGAGTGAATGTCTTTACATGTACAGATGCGTATGCATAAATGTCGTATACACATGTATGTATTAGAATTAATTTTTCTTTTTTGATAGTGAATAACAGATTATTTTAGAAGATAGTAAAATTTTCTCTAGGTTTGTAAAACACTTGAAAAAAAATATGCGGAAACAATTGTTTCAACTCAATTTTTGACTTGTTTCATTAAAAATATATTCCTTGGATTCCGATTACGAATGTATCTATGCAGTTCCCTCTCCCTTTCTCCCAATCTCAAGGTAAAAGTCTCGAGGCAATCGACATGAGAACTTTGATATTTTCGTTGCGGCGAGAGAAAGAATCAATCGACTTACATTCATAACTCGTGTTCTGGTTTCACACTGGCGTCGGCTACCCTCCCTTCTTCCCCATCCTGCTCTAATCCCCCCGTTAAGTTGTAATATTTCTTTCAGAGATCTCTTTGTGTTTTCCCTGCGTGCATTTCCCTTGGTATTTTCATCGGGAGGTTCCCCTTTTTTCGTGTCTCTTTATTATTCTCATGATTCTTGAAACTGTTGTGCTTCAAGTCAAATTAGCATTTATTTTAAAATTGTTTTTTAAAAATATAAATCATAATATTATTAATAGTCTCTTGAGTTCAGTGATTGCCCGCGTAAATCGATACGAGGTTGGGTTTAATTTGGCAGATGAGTATGGGGCTCACCCAGCCGTGGGCGAGGAATTTACATATTAAGAGAAAGGATCCGGTTGCATGCCCTCTGCCGCCTGCGGTTTCCCAGGAAAATCTGGTGCCGAGGAAATCACCTTCATAGCTTGGCCAGGGGTGTCTAAAAGCGTGTGTCTGGAACTAAATTCTCCTCGGTCTCTCCACCCAACTGTCGTCTAGTTATCTAGCTACCCAATTTACGAGGAATGATGATCAGAGTCTACTCAGGTAGATATGAGAGTAGGGTGGAGGCCCCCCTGAGGAGGGTCCAAGGGCACTTAGACCTATTGGTCCTTTGTACCACCCGCTGTGTACCATCACCGGTAGAGACCAATGGCCTAACCGAAAGCCAAAGTGTCCGTAATGGAAATCAGTTGTGCTTACTACAGAATGCAATACTATTGATGGTCGTAATAGTAGCCGCTTTCTTTCCATGTCCCTTCATGCCATGTAAAATGCTTATTCTCTTCTTCCCTCCACGTCGAGTGCCTTCCGTTATACCTTACTACGAGTACGATATGTTCAACATCCAGTGAATCTTTTTTTTTCGTTCCAACCTTTTTTCTTCGTTTCAACCTTTTTTCTTCTGACTCGTTCGAACGTCTCCCAAAAACATGCGGTGTTCCTAATGATTCTCTGTTATCCTGTGTGAAACTGTCGACAGTAAATAATCGTCCGGAGTTCTCGAATGCTAAACTTTCTTCTGCCCTTGTGCCTATCATGTGTGAAACTGTCAAAAATAAATAATTGACCGCGGTTCTCGAACGCTCTCCGTTATTTTGGAATTTACCCTATATATTTGTCCCTCAGCTTCCCCCTCCAATTTTCCTCCGTCTATTATGTTCTTCACGAACTCATTA
>WURS02465799.1:0-13323 GCA_011762765.2 Rhinocypha anisoptera | reverse complement strand
CTCACTCACTCCCTCTCTCTCTCACTCCCTCTCTCTCTCACTCCCTCTCTCTCTCACTCCCTCTCTCTCACTCCCTCCCTCTCTCGTAGTAGAGCAGTCCTGCCCAGCCTCGGGCCCGGCGGCGCGGAGCTAATGTCTTAACTGAATTTGCATGCCTATCCATTTATTTCGGAATTATTTTATTTCGATTGCTAATTTATTCCCACTCTCTCTCTTCTCTTCAACCATTTCCCCTTTTTTATTAGAAAGGAAGTTAATGGCTCCACCATGACGGGCGGTCGCATCGAAATCTTCCACCGTCGTCTCATATAGCATGTAATCTTGCATCCGAAGTAGGCATTCCTTTTCCTCGGGGCATGTCAGGTGGCTATCTTCCCAATTGTCGTGAATATTGCATTGACATAGCCTGAATTCCCCCCATATTCAATCCACTGAATTTATTTTTGGTTTAGAATTCTTATTACTTGTTGTTGCGAGCCAAGAAGAAGCAGTAGGAGAAAATAGGGACACTTAAAAAACGAATGTTAATCGGAATATATTGCTACATTTATCTCGGTAAGTGGTGTTCATAATTTTTTTTATAAAGTTCCGATATCACATTCAAACCTTTGCCCCCGTGTGATGACTTTTCTCAATATTCATCGTGCTGATACGATATAATATGCTTTACGATACATACGAGTAATTCCCCAAGATCACCGTTTTGAGACCTGTAGCTAGTTCACTCTGTTTTTCAATACATATAGTTTTCATTGAATTATATTCATTACCTCTAGTTCATTTGTGTATCCCATAGCATTCTCTGGCTTTAGCGTATACACATCAGTCACTCCAGCAATATCATCGACTCCTAGCTGGTTCCCGTTGAAGACTTGAAGGTTTATTTGCTCGGCGCGGCCTTAGAATGATGGAGGGAAACATGGCAGGTCTTGGAGAACAACAAATAACGCGGCGTAAAGCCAGTACCATCAGCGTGGCCCTCTTCCGTCAAGAGCAGTCAGTGGAGGGAGGAAGTGGTCATCACACGTTTAGGGATAGAGCACTGCGCCCTCACGCACTTTTATTTATTCACGGATGATAAAATTCAGGCTAGCTGTGATGAATTTGACTCACCCCTTACTGTGAACCACATCCTGACGGAGTGTGATAGGCACCGGACAATTCGCGACAGACTGAAAAACGGGGGAGGCCTAGGATCTGTCTTAGGGGATGACCCCGATGGTCTGACCCGTGTAATTATGTTACTGAAGGAGATAGCATTTTTAAAATGGATTTAATAAATACTTTAAATTTTATTTAATTTTCCGTCATGTCAACAAATATGTATATACTTTGCATAGAAATATTTGAGCTGGTAAAACTATTTATTTTTATTATGATATAGTATATTACATTTTATCCATTTTAAGTATATTTTATGTAAGTTCTGGAGGTGCAAAATGACCTTAGCCGTCGACGCACCATAATACTTAATGCTACTACAATATCATCGTCATTCATCTGTTCGTTCCTTCTATTCTTTGTATGACAGACAAAACTGTCGGTATTGTTTCTCATCAGTTTGTTAGCGCTTTCCAGTTGTAGATATATATATATATGCTATTTTGTTAACCACTACGTATGTAAGAATGTAGTATTTTACTAAGAAGTTTCCTCTTCCATCTGTAATCCTTCTTCGTGTGGATATTATTGTATTACGGACCTTAATTTATCTTCTCCTGTGGTAGCTAATATTAATTCTGATTTATTAATTATAATATGTAAGCATATTCTATCGATTTTATCCGTTGTTACTAGGAAGTCGATCATACTTTCGTTTGCCTAACACATTTCTAGAGCCAATGTTTTTGGACTGTTAAGAAAGAAATTCAAAACTGAAGGATTGGAGGGAGGAGAGAGGTTTATTAGCATTTGCAGAAGCAGAAACTGTGGAAGAAACTAATGGCAGATACTAAGGGCGAATATCTGAAAATCCTTTAAACAAACGAAAGATATCTACGAAAAGATTTGTATGAGAATAATTATCAACATGACAGCAAATTGATGACAGTAGGATAGTCTGAATAGATTCAATGACTTTCGAAAATATATAGAGATAGAGAAAGTGGAAATGTTAATATCTCCATACATACACGTACGAGGACTGAAAAAATAAAAGCGAAATAAGTAGGACAGTGTTAATGAGTAGACTATTATGAAAAAAGGTTTCAAGCAGCCACATTAAAATCAACCATAAAGGTAGAAGAGCTTGGCAGAGGCGTTTTGTCGGTATAGTAGATCTGTGAGACGTTGGTCCTTCTGGTGCGGAAAGTTGAGATGCTGTGAGATGGATGAACGTCCAATGAAGGGAAGTGATTAATCAAGCGAAACGCATAGATACAAATCTCAAAAAGGTGTACCCGGATCCCAAGTCGAAAGCAGCCCTTAAAGAATTAAACAATGCCGCTTCCATTGTGAGAGACGTTCGCCGTATAACGTTAAAAGCACTCTCAGAATTTTGAAAATATCCTTGAGGGCAAACCACCCGTTGATACCAGAAAAATTGCACATGACAAGTGCTTATTTACGGTGGGTTCCGAGACTTCTCGTACTCAAACAAGCTGGGGAAAATATTCTAAATGCCAGGTCGAAATGTGCGGGTTTTTTGCAGTCACAGGCGGATGAGAATTTTTTTCAAGGGTTGTCACGACAGACCTAGACCATTTTGACTTTGATCTTTTTCCTAATTTGAGGAAAGAGACTTCAAGAAAAGCCCTTTGTATCATTTTAAGTGATGGTAGGCGAAATGAATATATTCTTGCCACTTTAACTTGTTTTTACTCTAACATCAATTTGTAACGACCGCCGCTGTCACAGCCAGGTGCTTAAGGGGCAAACCAATGAAACTTATATCAAATATTTGATACGCCTTAAGCTAATAATAACATTTTTAATTTTCATTAAACATGTCTTAATAAAAATTTATGAACTATGAATTCATTAACTTTTGAATGAAACAACCTCCATATTTTGCTTCAATTTCCGATTCTAACTATTAGTTAATTTTGCTTCAGTTTTAATATGTTCATAATTTCACAAAAATAGCAATTTACAGTAACCAAAATAATATCAAAATACTTATTATGATGCAGGATTTAATGGATTTTTTTATATTCGCCTTAAATCTTATATATTTCTCCTTTTGGCATTATCTATGTGTATGTTTATTTCTAAATACAGCGATTTAACTTTTTAATGTGCTAAGAAAATAAGTAATAATTTGGTTCCCGTATTTTAACACTGATTTTGATTCCTTTTTACGCTTTAGAAATACTTTTATCTGTTTTGGAGATTCCTCACTCATCATTTTTGTACATTTATCTCGTTTTCCACTTTTGTTCTCATGCAGTATGTATGGTGTTTTAGGTCAATGAGAGAGCTTATAGATATTTGTTTATCAAGCAAGTTCCGTGGTATAGATTGAAAAATCAATATATGTTGGTGGATGGTTTCAGTTATATTTAAAAACTTTTTAATCCATATAGTGATTCAAATAGTGCTTCCATATAGTGCTTCCTCTTACTCATTGATTGGATTGCAAAATGGAGATCACTGAAGTCCAAGGCGCTAGGAACTGCGAAAATACAGGAATCGCTGTATTAAGGAATCGACCACTAAGAAGATAGCTAAGCCATCTAATGTAAATCACCGAATGTTTGATGAAACAACCCTGTGATTTTCGAGAAAAAACTTAATTTTTCTCATTTTAGACCACCGTTTTGACGCAGTGATGGACCATATCATATTTTACTGCAACTAAATCATGTTTGCAACCAAGGAAAATAAGCTTCCATGTGAAAATCCGAGAGTTGTTTCGTCAAATTTTGCCGGCTTGAAATATTTCCCGAGATATGACGCCTGAGACTGTTTCGTCAGCTAAAAATCAGTTTTTATTTTAACGATAATGATAGATACATTAAGCATGTCCAAAGGGACTCTGTCAAAGGATGCACGTGTCCACCCTGAGGGAAATGCTGTCAGTCCTAGTCCATATCACACACAGTACACTCCCCTCCACATCCCCTTCCGCCCACCACAGGCGCCCCCCTCCAACCCTCACTCCTCCTCTTTCCGGCAGGAGGCATTTGCATGCCCCATGGCGTCTCTCGACGCCGGGGTTTTGACGTCACGAAGCACCACACCCCGTGCGTGACTTATTGACACGGAGAGAAAAGGTTGGTTTGGAGGGAGGCTCCTCCTCTTTGCCAATGGAAAGCGTGTTAAAGGAGGACTCAAGGTCTTGATGAGAGTATTCTTGAAAATCGGCGTGGTAAGATCTTAATGATTCATTAGCTTAACTTAACCCAACAAGGAAAATATCTCACGCCCTAAATAAATGCACACGTTTACTCATTTTATTCGCAGCAAAACGGTTAAAAGATTCAAATTGCCCCGTCGTGAAATGAGAAAATAAATAACCAATTGAAAACCGGTGATTTTCTTTTGTTTAACGTATACTGAGTCCACAGTCGGATGAGGGCATTTCGCGTCACAGGGCTTAATCAGGAACCGGGTTGATCTGGAGTCTCCAAATAAATTTCGTTATATAAGGCTTGCTATTTCTGATTGACAGCTATCTAAAAAGACTCCCTCGCAATGAGAGTGTATCAAAAACAAATTCAGATTAAATTGGAAAACTTAAACCCTCATTGGTAAGTAGGAAGACAAACGAAATTTTTTACATATCAGTGATAAAAGTTGTATATATGAATGGGAGTTTAACCATTTTTCCATTGAGATGTTATTATTGGCATGATTCAACTTGCTTATGAATTATAAACGTAAATAGGGCATTAAATTTCTGTCTCAGTCAAGAAAAGACTTAATTAGTTTTTACGATGGAAATCCATTTTAATGCCCTTCTATTTCAATTAGCGTCATACTTCTTCCCTAAAGGATAACTTTAAAATTGTGAGTGTTAATTAATTCAGTCACAAAAGCTTTCTTTTATCAATGAATTATTTTCATATCTACCGGCCCTTTATCATTTTGAAATTTGTAATGAACTACTGGACTCCTCAAATTGATTGAATAAAGCCTTGGTTGGGAAACTAATAGAGAAAGTCGAGAGTGACCATTACAAGTCAAAATACGCAACTCTCTTCATAATAAATAGGATTTAATTGCTTGAAAGTGTCGTAGATTTTTTTCTTTTTAATAGTAATAATTTTTAATAAAACTTTTCTTCAGAAATGCAAAAAAAATACTTATGTTCTGAATACAATACAGAGATATGTTCAGAAACTTAATACATGTAAATGTAAACTTAATCTGTATTTTAGTATAGCTTTCCTTATCTATGTTCGTTTTCAAAAATCTTCAGTTACAGGTAATCGTATTAAATTTTGCACATTCCCCTGCTTTTGCATGACTGCTACGACGGGTAAAACCACATTGAACCCTCATATACTCATATTACCCTGTAAAGTCAGAATTTATATAGTTTTCTCGTCCCTGAAGAAGGCCACTGTATTCGTGTCAATACTCGTTTCCGCATAATGGACTATTGAAGAAAGAAAGCAGAAAAGGGAGTGGTGTAATTACACCCCTGAACGGAGGGAGAAATGGATCAACAGGTAATTTGCTCCCAACTTTCTCCCATTCTTCGCTTCACTCCTTCTTTCCTGTACCCCAATTTTTCTTTCCTCCTTCCTGGGAATACTTCCCCTACATATTTGATTTTTCCAAAACTCTCTCCAAGATATGTTAAAATAAGGATAATTAATAAACGATGTTCCTCTGTTAATTCCAATTCGAGAGGCAGACATTTCTCTGACAATTCTTACGGAATCGCATAGTCGTAATGCATCATGTAGCTTTTCCATTCATTTTATTATGAATTACTAGTATTGTAAATAAATGTAATAGCTATTTCGAGAATATCAACAGATTGGAAGTAGTATTTTCATGAAATTGGTACATCATTTTTAGATTTTTTAATCATTTTTTTTCCTTACATTACTGCACAACTGCACTCATTTTTCCCTGAAATAATTAATCTCTCAGTTGTGCTGTTCAATCCCTTCACTTATTTAAAAAATAAACTATATAGATCTTTAATGTTCAAAACAAAGAAATGGTTGAGGAAGGGTCTCAATATTTATTTGCAAAACTTGTATAGTTGATGGCCTTTAACGATATCCTGTTGTGCACGTTTGCAGCTGGGCAAAGGGATTGTAGTAAAACTCTTGTACAAAAGTGAACTGTATGAAAACTGTGTCGTCTTCAATGTTTATTCTCCCGCATATTGCTTTATGCTTTGTCTACATATTTTTAAAGCGTAAAAAAAATTGTAATTTTCGTCTTTTTGGCTCTTAGGGGACTTAACCCAGGGCATTCACATAAATATTCATTCATTCGATCCCGTCCCAAATGCATCCTTTTCTCCCAATCCTGCCTTAAATGTTTCTTCCCACAAACCCCCTCACAATATGACATGGGATCCTCTCAAGGATCCCGGATTGTATACGGATTGTAAGGTGTACGGAATATTGTATACGGAATACGGATTGTAAGGTAAATAGTAATATGTGCATTGGAGTATTCCTGTGGATTTTAGTGCAAGAACCACCTCCCCGTGAGGAGGTGAATCGCGAGTGGCTCACGCCAAGCACGGTGAGACTCAACTACCCGTCGCTACACGGGATACAAGGAAGTAGTCGATCGGAAAACCTCGCCACAGCACCTTCGAGTTACGGCGGCGTGCACGGTTCCGTTAATCCCCGGAAATTTGAAATGCAAATCTCCACGGAGTAATCACTTCGCCCGCGAGATCAGACTCGGGACGCCGCCTCCATCCAAACACTCAGCACAATGCCCTTCAAGGCGCCGCGGCCGCATTGGAGTGTGGATCCATTGTGGTGCATGGGAGTTTGGTTCGGACTCCGGAGTTCAGTCTTCTGCCCTTCCACGATGGCGGTGCGTCCTTGGCGTCGTCATCCTAACCACTGTGGTCTCGGATATCGCGCGGAAATGGGGCATTCTTGTTGAACGTCCTGCTCTCGCCCATCCAGTCTCCTTTCCCTTAAACTCATCGCCGATGTGACGTGGCGATAACGTGTGTGAGAATGTATCCGTGTCCGTTTGTGTCTGGGCGAATGATATCCCCTCGCCGCTATCGTAACTTCGGCCGGGTGGCCAAATCCGAAACACGGTGGCTGGGTGATGGGGGGAAGAACGCCCTTCTCGCATTCGTGGATATCCGGCTAAACATTGTGGAACCTCACTTACTAAAAAACGATGGACATTATATATATATCCGCGAAAAAATTATTCTGATACTACTAGATCCAACATGCCATGGTCGATTCAAGAATACAATATTTCCTAGCATATTGGCGAGATGCATTTAACAACAAATACGAAAAGTCCAAAATTAAAATTACGCGCCTCGTTATGGGTAACAAGGAACGGCATCATCCTTCCCATTGTAAAATTAAGGTTTCTACCATTTAGATATGTATGCATCTACAAGGTACTTAGAATTTATTACAATCACTGTTGGCTTAAAAATAAGCCTTGAATATTTAACAAAGTTCACTGTGGAGGCCATCACTTGGTGGAAATCCATGATAGAATGATGGTTTTTTTGTGAATGATGATAATAAGAGTTATTTTTTAAAAAACCATCATTCTTGAATATTTAGGTCTAAACTAAGAAGAATCCAGGGTATATTACTGTTAAAGCAAAACATACAAGTCATCAAACACTAATATTGTTAATAATATAACCCAAAATAATATTTCAACTTTCCAAAATTCTATCCAATTTTTTAAAAGATGTAGTCCATATTTCTTCGGCTATTAAAAGTCTGGCTATTTTTTTGGTATGCTAAAAAGTATCTTAAAACCAATGCGTAGGTAATACCAATCCCTAAAGCCACAGCTGGGAATTACTTAAGTAATAGGAGTATTTTTTCTTTTTCTTCCATTGTTTTACGTTTTCTTTGTGTATAGTCTAATTGTTCGTAGGGTAGTACCTTTGTTCATGCAAGGCCGGTAAGCCTGGGGTAAGCGTCTCTCCGCCTAACCCAAAAGGTCCCGGGTTCGAGTCCCGCGCTGGGCATGGGTGTTGTGTTTGACCAAATGGATTTTTTCTATGATATGAAGAGGTGCTCCATGACCTTAGCCATCGATGCATCCTCTGAGCAAAAATACTACTGCCACTACCTTTGTTCATTTATGTATGTTAACCTGTACGAGCCTAGTTGATTTGCTCATTTTTGTACATCTGCCGGTATTCACCTAAATTACACAAACTATTATATTTTTTAAATATTTTGATGAACTTTCCCAGGATTACAATATTGCACATATATACTATAATAGTGCACATGTATTGCATATTGCAGGATTATAATAATGCACACACACACACATATATATGTAGAGAGAGACAACACCTTTAAAAAGTGATGGCTACCCTAAAATAATTTTTTTTCTTTTACGGGTGCCTAATAGGACTGAATGATAAAGTCATATGTATTTATAATAAGAAGAGTGAAATAAGCATTATTACATCATTATTATTCAATGGTCCATCATTATTACAGGTACATCATTATTATTCAATGGCAGAGACGTTGAAACTTGTAGGTTCTAAAATAAATTTTTGTTGGAAAAGTTTTCATCATTATATGCTAAATTTGTGCTCCTTTGCACTTTTTTGATTGTTCCGGGGAATCTCCACAAAAAAATTGAGGTTTAAATAGCTAACAAAATTTGCCACAATAGTATAAGGAGAAAACTCACGTAAGAAATTCCAAATGGGAACGAAATACTCCAAAAAACAATCTCACGACAAGGTTTTTTTAAAGTCATTATTATCTAATGGAAGAATTCTAATGGATAATTTTCCCTTTTCGCAACAGTTGAAAGGGAAAATTTCTGAAAAAGGTGAATGATTCGAAATATCCGAAGAAATTTAGGAGTTAATTACGCTATTGAGCCGATTCCTAATCTTATTCTTCCTTAGGTCAAGCAGCAAGGCGACCTAGCACTCTAAATCAAATGAGAAACATCGTCTTCTATATAATTAGTCAAAAATAAAATAATAACACGAGACATACAACAGGTGAATGCATAAATTAATGTTGAAATCCTCATACTAATTGACATAGTAAATGATGCAATTGTATCAAATTTACCATTTTATTTGCACAGAAGTTCTCAGCATAACCATGAAAGCACTCTTTCAAGGATGAAGCCTCCGCATTTGAGAACCTCTCCTTAGGATGGCTTAACGGCGTCACATTAAGACACACGCATTCATTTCGGTGTACCTGAATATTTGGACATTTCAATCCCGGCAGAATTCCACGCGAGTTCATTTTTATCATTTAATGAGTCGAGATTGAGATTTGGGATAAAAATTGGATAAGGACATCATGACTTCTGCTCTAATTCCAACGAGGATTATCTACGCGCTTGCCTTGGAAGTCACCACGCGTTTCATGTCAAAGGAACAGACAGCAATCCAAAGGAGCGGGGAATGGAAAAGGGATTGAATTAGGGGCGCGGACCACTTCTAATCCAATTCCCGAGAGCAAATTGTCTCTCCCTCACGGTCTGTTCGTGGGCAACAGGGAGTCGGCTCTGACCCCCAAAGTTATTTCCACCGGCATAACTCAATTGGATTGTGATTATCCCGGAAATTTACGTTAGCGAGAGCTCTGAAAATAATTATATTCCCAAGACAATTTTTAAAATGAACCACACCTCTTATTATAGCCTCTTAATTATGCGTAGAATGTCCATATTGACATTTTTAACAACTAGTGGTAACTATAATTCGGTTCTAAATATCACTAATTAAACAGTTTCTTGAAAATGCTTGAAACTTTGGACAGCGAGGTATTTTAAGTGAATTCTCTTTCTCCTCACTGATTTGGTATAGCGTTTTCATAAGTCAGATTTATAATATCATTCACCCAAATACTTTTTGTTAATAAAACCACATTGGTACTTCCTTAGGGAACTTAGGAGGTTAACATTAACTTATCAGAAGCATTCATGTATAAATTTCACTGTGAGGAGACCGCCACCTCGCATTCCATGATGACACAAAATATAGGAGTTAACTTACAATTAGATGTATTTCCACAGTGTATAAGCACGACCCGTTTAGACAATAATCGTCGCCTTTATCATTTTCTGTGGAAATACATCTTAAGTTAACACTAATATTTTGTCTTAGTAATGTCTGCCTTATCCTTTTTTTCTCATTTGGAGAATAAAATTCATTGAAACCATCTTCCAGGATAAATTAGACCATTAAATAATAATGATAACATTCATTCCACTCCTCTCAACATTAAATCAAATGACATTACTTTAGGGTAGAGTGAAATTAGGCACCCTTGGAAGAATTAATTATTGTGTAAGGCTAGTCATCACTTTTTAAACAGGCGGTCAATATGTATACAATAAACAATCGCTTGGGCAAGTTCAAAAAAACGTATTCACGTTCACGCATCGTAAAAGTTTTAACAATGAATATTTACTCGTTCCACAAAGTTGGACCTCGTGATGTCTCAAAATGTGTGTTCTTCAACCACCAAAGCTTACTAAAATGGACAAATTAACCACACTCGATCATATCTTATATATAAAAAGAAAGATACAATAATAATCTCTTAGGTAATTTCAGGAAAAAATGTGTACTGCTTTAGCATACAAAACTTACAGAATTGGACAAATTAACCATGCTCATACAGATATTATTTAAAAAGAAAAAATAGAAGAAATAGCAATAATACACATCTAAGATAGGTTCGAACAAACAATTTACAAAACGCCGCTAAAGAACCAGAGACACACAAAAACCGGATAATCGGAGTCACAGACAGACAAATTTACAAAATGATTGAATATGATGTCCAACAGCAACTATATTACATACTTAAACAATGGTTACTAAATAGTCTTCAATATTCTTGTGAGAGAATAGCCAATCTTTTAGTAATCTTAAAAACCCTCTTTCTGCTCACAAAGTCAATTTTTAAAAAGTTTTATAAGTATTTTTGGTACTATGTAGCCATATGTATGTTTATATAGTTATATGTTTGGTTTCGGTAGTGGAATATTTAGATTTTTTCTCAGTTTTGATTTAAAAAGACTGTTATTGATACTTAAAATACTGTTATTAATAACTTAATTGTAACCTCTATGAGTAGGCATGATATCTACTAATCCTCGGCGTGCAGAAACCCACTGTTATTTAAATAATTTCGTATAACCTAACTTTTGTATTTCTTAACTGTTATATTTGAGACTTCGTGTTGCGTTTATATAAATAAATTAAACATAAGATTTCATAAATCCACTCCTTTGTCTTTATATGCCTGATGAGAGGCAACAAATGAATAATTACACACTTTTCGACCATTTACTCAGAAGAATTCAGAACAATTATTGAGTATTATTTGTCAAAATATCTAAAACTCATCTCACTTTTTTGAAAAAAATTCGTTCTCCTTTTGAATTTGAACACGCCTGAATTACAGTGGCTACTGTCTACACTGAGCTCCATATATATAATTTTGAGAATTGTATTATGCGTTAATTCCGATTTCCAGTATCAAGAAGTTGTTAACTCATATTCGTTCGTAGAACCCCCATTATTTTCCTAATAATATGGCTATATAAATTTTTATTGATCTTCTATTTCCTTTTATCTTAAAGGGAATATTATTTTTATTCTTTCGTTTTTCTTAGCAAGATCCTGAAATAACTTGAGTTGAAAATTTAAAAAAAACTAAGTGTCGAAAAATTATTTTCACCTATTTTAAAAAAAAATATTTTTCCAAAGTAGCTTATATATTATTAATGTCGACTTTAACATTATAACCATGTTAATGTGCCACTTGATTTTACTAGAAAATTAAAGGAAGGTGAATTACTTGGATATTATTTTCAACTAGAGTCTTCATTTTATTTCACTAATATAAATGTCTGGGACGATTTCTAGTATGAGCAATTTATTTATGGAGATCATTAAATTATATTAAAATAAAACAAGATTTCCTTCCTTCAACACTACATGGCACTAGCTAAATATTTCAATCATCTATAATAATTTATATCGATATAGGTTCATTACATCGTTATAGGTTTATATCAGATAAAATCACTAAAATGATACTTGTTTAGCAATTAACTGTTTTGGGACACACTACCTTCCAATTCCATCTTTGTATACCTCTCCTCCCGGTATTTGCCTGATTTTGGCGTTGATTGGACTTGAAAAAATTGCATTAATTACTTGCAGTAATAGTGCCTGAATAATTGATATTATTAGGATATTTTATTTCTAAATTTTGTTTTTTATGTCATGTAACTTAAAAAAGATATAAACCATAAAGCTTTCTAATGAAGAGTATTATCTTAGAATTAGGTAACAATCGGCTGTCTCATGTAGAAACAAAACTAAAAACCGGTGACATTATTCTTTATGGTAATCGATGAAAATAGATAAATACAAAAAATATTTAAAATACCCTATAGGGAGAAGACGCAGTTTTTTCTTTCACGGACTTAATAGGCTATGATATATTATTAAGATTTTTATATTTAGGTAGCGTCATTCGACAAATACAGTTATTTAGCATCTCTTAGAATCAAATCGATGAAAAACTAAACTGGATCAAAACTACACCCATGCCACAAAAGGACTCTAACCCATTTGATTAGCCGACGAGCATGCTTTCATCAGGGTATAACACCCATCATATACGACAACCGGTGGGTGAAATTACACATTTCAATGAAGATAAGAGTCGCACTAGACAAATTAAATGTGCTGTCCTTGTACAGTCACGCATGCCAGATGGAGTGTAGGAGTCGGACGAAAGTAATCCAATCATCTACTTACCAGTTGGGAGGAGGCTGCAATAACTACTCATTTCAGGGGGGTGTGCCATTTATTCTGAGCTATGATGTCACGTCAACAACACTTTTGAGGAAGGAAACGCTTCTGTAATATATTCTAGGATATTAATTAAAGAAAATGAATAGCGATAACACATTGTTCTCCCTTTCTCTTCAATATTTACAGAAAGGCACAAAAAAATCCCTTCACCCAGCCAATTTTTTCATATCAAACTCACACCAAATTTGGTTACTTTTCATTTCATTTCCCCAGTCTCCATATTTACGTGTTCCATCTCTTCTTTTTCGTCTTCTCCATTCTTTATTTTTTAACCAGTTAAACTCAAGATTAGTAACGTACTGGGCACGGGTTTTTTATGGAAAATCGTCAGCGGTGCTGTGAAAGGGCTTCTCCCA